>PNEQ01095866.1:0-10764 GCA_003012365.1 Medauroidea extradentata | reverse complement strand
ATAAGGTTACCAGGAGTTGAAAGGGTAACCAGAAGTTGATAAGGTTACCAGGAGTTGATATGGTAACTAGGAGTTGATAGGGTAACCAGGAGTTGATAGGGTAAGCAAGGGTTGAAAGGGTAACCAGGAGTTGACAAGGTAACCGGGAGTTGATAGAGTAACCAGGAGTTGATAGAGAAACCTCTCTCCTGAAACACGCCCGCCTGCCTCGCGGTTGATTTGCGCTACAGTAGGTTAGAAAAAAAGCATTCATTTTCAAAACTACAGCATGTTTGTACAACGTAATCAACCACGAAGAGAAAACCAATTTCATAAAATAATTTTGAAGTATTTTTAAAAAGTCACGCGCATTTGAAATAGGTACTATTTCGAACTCACTTCACCACGAAACATGGTTGAAAAACCGTCATTTCGCACAGCCCTATTACAAAATCTACAGATTATTTTTTTCATAACACCCAAATTCAGCCTTATGCTGGGTTAACATTAATAAGTGTTTTTTACACAACTATTAACTTTACATTACTCAACAAACATTAATCACCAGTATTACAATACTGACACCAACACTGAATTAAACTAATAACAAATGTAAACATTACAGGATTTTGAAACATGAAGCAGTTATTAAGTTAAACAAATAAAAATTATCAATAGTTGAATATTTTTAATAAGTACAACAGCTCAGATTGGTTCGAAATTATTTAAGTAGAGTACAGTGTACTTTGATACAGACTGTTCAGTAGTAAAATAATAGCATCGCCGCTTACTAACACATAGTTCCAGCGATCCAGCAGAAACACTGCAGGCCAGTGTCGTGCGCATACGGGCGATGTGATAGCGACGAACGCGTCAAGAGTGGTTCTTACTGCTTCTTCGCTTTCGAGCCTCTAATTTCGTTAACAGATTCAGGCAGATGATGCTCTTAATATGGGTGTACAAGTAATATAAAATTGTAATTTTGTATTTTCATGAAACAGTGTTAGATTTGTAGACAGTACTTGCGATTACCAGAGTCTGGCCCCTCCTAAAAATTGCTCCAAAAATATAAAACCGTATAAATGCCAAGTAAAATACTGAAAAAATTGTCTCACACTTCTAGACTTTTATAAAAGACAAGACAACATTAACAACACAATCATGTGTTGCAACAATATGGAAGCAGAAGCTTGAAAATTTACCTAATTTATTTCATATCAGCGAAAAATTTTCTCTTTTAAATCATAATTTATCTCTAATAATATTATCATTTCTTAAGGGGACATTTTTATGTTAGTTTGGAAACTTCTTTAATAGCACAATTTCGCACCTTAAAATTTAAACATATCCGGCTGAGGGCCCCCGGACCCTTCCACTCCCCCACACTTTTTTCTTTGCTTGGAGAGTGGGTATAGCTGTGTTTTAAGGCATAGCCTCCTCCAAAGGGCGCGCATCTCCCATGCACTGTAAAAACATTTGCTTTGGGGTAAAAATTTTGGGTAAATACGAACCATTGCTACGTATGTTTGCTGCAAGTAATATATTTTTTATGCATACAGAAATGATGCAAAAAAATGTTGCCACAAAACTGTTTACAATAACAATTCGTTTGTTTGTCTTAAATGGCACTGCCTGTAACGCGCTTCTAATGCATTGCAGTGTGTTCGAAAATGCGTTTTTTTACGAAACTATTCCACATGTGCCCCCTTTATGCCAACGTACGAAAAGAAAACACTTCAAACAATTATTATTATTATTATTATTATTGTTAAGGCGGCCGCCTGGCTGGTGCTCGAACTGCGTGCAGCGTGTTCGGAGTTACGTGCTACCACAATGCTTATCTACGATAAGAAAACACACTTCAGACTACTTGTGAATGTGACTTTCAAGACACTATGCACATTGGAAGCATTATTTTAAAGTCCTCAAACTTGGCTAAAATCGGCATTTTTACGCGGTTGTTTTTCAGGATATATGTAACGGATTTGTTCTAAATTGAGGTCTACAAGTACATTGGACCTTGCTAAAGTGACGAGTTCAATAAAATGGTAGGGTCACAGCTTAAAGTTCCACAGTATAAACGTTACGGCGGGAACACTGCGCGCGCGTTGACGACTTTGGCCGTAGAGTCGATATCACAATACATGTGCCGGCCGACGTCACTCGTAGCGCCTCATCAACACACACAAACATACCCTTCACCAGGCGGCCGCTTAAGACACAATCTTCATTAAAAACACTGTTTCTAAGCCCTCCAACATATCTGAAATCGGCGTTCTTAGGCTGCCATACTTCAAAACGTAGTAACCGGATGTATGTCAAGCTCAGATAGAAACGTACACTACACTGAAGTTTGCTAGAGACTTTTTTACCAATACAATGGACGACTTGAAGTACACGCCCACTGACATCACCGCAGGGGAAAAGTACTGTGGGAAACAAAGCTTGTTTACAAATATGCTGATTTGTTAGTTGGTAATTGCAGAAAGCAAAAATGTTGCGCATTCATAGATTTGCACGCAAGGATAAAAAATACTATTTTCAATTTCATGGTTAAGATACGCAAATACATAAGATTAATGTTTACCTGAGAAAAAAAAACGGCAAATTCCAAACAAATAATCAATTTTCTTGACGTATATTTCATCCGGGACATGTGAAGCCAAACAGCTAAATGAAGGTTATGTTCGGCTGCGGTATATATGGAGATAGGAATTGTATCCCACACCTGACTGAAGTCGTCCATTATATGGTCTCCGCTTAATATGACCTTATAATCTGCGCGAATCTCGCACGCTAATTCAGTGCTTGGTTTGTTGTGGCGATGTGGCATTTGATGGGCGCTTCAAATTCGCCCTTATAGCTCCGTCACTTCCGAGTCCTTAACACGCAGGTATACAGTGTCGTAAGTTAGCTGTAGTTTTTAAAAGACAATATTCGTGTTGAAAGAAAGTTATGGTGAGTGGACCCTCGACAGCCAGATCATTAGAGACAGTGGGAGACAACGTGACACAATGCCAGGAATTAGGAAGGTGGAGGGTTTATTGTACTTACAGTTTTTTTAGCCATTACATTTATTCAAATTGTATTATCAAAATTTCCTCTTCGACAGAGCATAGGATATATTCTTGGTAAACTGCTTGACATTAATAATAATGTAATCTTTCATTAATTTGTCGTGCAGAAGTATTGCCAGAGAATTACAGGTTAACGTTCAAGAATTCTCTTACAATGATTCTGCATGACAAATTAATAAAAGATTACAATATTATTTATGTCAAGCAGTTTACTAATAATATATCCTAAGGTTTGCCGAAGAGAAAATGTTGATAATACAATTTGAATAAATGTTATTGGCATGCCTCAAAAACTGAAAATACAATAAAATTTTCTCACACTCCCCCTTAGGAATCATCCCAGCATTCGCCTGGAGCGATTTCGGGAAAACATATATTAAAAAAGAAAAGGTATTATGTTTATTGCAAAGAAAATAATATAGCTTTCCAAGATTAACATTTTTTCTTGTCTTTAAATAAAGAGTTCTTTACTGTAAGCTAAACAAACTAGCACAATTCTTTTTACCTTATTGCTGTAAATTTTTTTTACTGTACAGAGACATTAAGTACAAGGCAGCTTGCGTAACTAGTTCTTTGTGGCCTTGAATGAGATGTTGGTAATGTTTATGCCTGCTAGCATCCTGGAGCTCGTGAAGATGTAAATTCGTATGTAGGATGATTTATTTAGCTAGGCGATGTGTGGAGTGTGTCAAGCAGCACCACCATTATCATTTCTCGCAAGCCTAGCCAAAGAAATTAAGTCCTCGTGTGGTGTTTTTTATCCGCTGGAAACTGTAAATTGAGAAGCGAGACACAGTCAAAATATTTGCACTTCTAGAAGAAAAAAAACCTGTAAAAGAATGTCAGAACATTTAACAGTCTAGTCACTATAACAAGAATGTCGCAAGTCATTAAAGTGGTGTACATTTTCTGAATACCAGTGAGGACTGGACGTGCCACGGGCTATGTAATAAAACATTAAAAAAAATTCAGTGAACTGTTTTTGTGTCTTAAAAATTGCTGATAAGTCTACTTTCTGTACTTAATGCGATTAAAAAATAAATGAAAATATTACGTTATGGGTTTTTTAATATTTTATTGCATAGCTCATGGGATGTAAGTTCACAGTGAATTATTTTATTTAAATAGGTCAGCTGGTTGTCACTATTTGCATGGCAGCGTAAAGCACTTGTACACACTATCCAGAATTCAGTATATAATTCCGTACCAAATTCTGTGCAAGTAGCACTGCAATAGTATGTACCGCAACTACGCTGGTTCCAGACATAATTCCACACTTAATTTCACAGATAGAACCCGTCCTATTTTTCATCGTAGTGTATGTTCACGCGCATGTTATCAGCCATGGCGCATGCCAAGTACTCAAGCCGGGTTGCCAATGTATATACATAGAAATACAATTCTTGTTTCCTACTTATCATACGACTGCTGGAGTTATCAAAACGTAAATAATACAAGGTAGTGTAACTTATTTGGGAATCACACGCATGTCTTGCTTGTGAAATAGTTTTCGGGAATTCTACAGTTATACTTTATGGACTGTAGCAACCAACATTACAAACATACTTTTCGTCTTTATGTGCCGAAAGTTGTTAGTAAATAATAATAGTGCGTACGCAACACAGAAATTTTGCTACATAATTCTGGTGTAAAATCGCTATCGATGTTTATGAACAGAATTAAGTAATTGAGAAGAAAATTAAGGGTAGTGTGATCTTCTTCAAAACTAACACTGTTTCATGAAAATTTATCGCACTTGGACACTCGTAAGGTTGTGATCCACCATTTCTTCTGCTTTTACGCTAACAATTTTTTTATTCTAAACGAGAGCAGATATCGAGAAAAAAAATTACAATTTTGTTAAAGAAACAGCGTACACGCTGGTAATTATTTTTTCAGGATAAAATACTCAATGGTTTCACTAATTATGCAATTAAGGAAATACGCATAAATTAACTAACTAGCCAAATATATATAATTTCTTTGTTTTTTATAGAAAAAGAGAGTACATACTAAATGTCCAACAGTTTTTCGATACCTGCTCTAGTTAAGAGATAAAAAAATATCTTTAAAGCAGTGGAAATGTTGGTTCACGATAGTTTCTTAGATTTGATGATTTTATATTTGCTTACATGTAACAAATTTTTATGACACAATTTTGAAACTCATAGCCAGTAACGCCATAAATCACTACTTAACAGAATTTTTAAATCTTAAATGTGCTGGTATTTATATGTACTGACGTGAGAATGATATCAGTAAATAATTAGTTTATCTCCATTTACGATAACATAAATCAAACTTGCAGAGATAAAGAAACAAATATGATCTTACAATAACTGTTAACAAATTCTCTATTCTCTACATCATTTTATGTTTAAAAATTAAGATAGCATTTACATTTTGAAGTAAATTTAATTAAAAAGACAATTTTTGTGAAGTTCCCCTATATGTGTTCATCAGTTCCTCGTATTCAGCCGCATGTATTTAAGTAGAGTGATTTTTTATTCAATTGATTTTGCTGCTGATGACGTTAACGAATTAACATAGTAAGATTGGCGTACGAGAATTTTGAATTGCGCTTTTGTCAGGTAAAAGCATTACACTTTTCGTTTGTTACGAGTGCTAGTTTTTGGGATTTGATAAGAGTTAATTCTAATGCAACATGAAAAAATTTCTTCGTACTTTATGAAATGGGATATTTTTATTATTTGTTTCCGCTTCATGTGAAACTCTATCAATTACTTTGCGACTTGAGCAAATCGTGTTCTTAGGAGAAAAAAAAAACGGAGCAGTTAAAAAAATAGTACCCTGTTTAACTGGTAAACGATTAGCTGTTTTCAATGTCTTCGAATGTTTATTGCAATGGGACAGAATAACGTACTGTACTATTGTAGACATACACTATTGCAATATTATGACGTCCAAGTAATATTAGAATGAGACTAAGAAAAGACTAACAAACGAAAAACGAATAAATGAAAAATCAAGCCTAATTTGCCTGTAGTCAACACATCAATAAACCAACACAACAGAACACGAAAGATCCCATAAGGAATTACTCAACAACAAATAAATTAAAACAAAATAAACATCCAAAAAATAAAAGTCGAAATACAAAAACATAGTAATCTAGAAAACTCAGGACACCACAATAAGACAGCACAGACAATACTGACACGAAGACAATGTTGGACACAAGACAGGATAACAACGACGACGTCACAGACAACACACTAGACGACACAACGATGAAGACACAAAATAACATATTAGATTTCTAAAGACCGACTTGATTATTCGTTGTAAGATTTCTGGGAAGACATAATATTGCAATGGCATATGTCCACAATAGTACAGTACGTTAACTGTTTTCACATAAACCAAAAGTTAAATGAAAACAATACGCACATTTATATTACTAAAATATAGGGTTTGAACTTTTGCTCTCTTTAGCTTGTAAAATACTCGAAGACAAGGTTTGATTAAAGTGTTCGACCATTTAGATAAAGTCTGCATAAAATCTTGGGTCATTTATAAGAGCTTACGCACGATTACGAAGCAAATTACCAGTTATGTTATCAATGGTGTGACATTTTCTTCACTTCTGTATTAAAAATGCAATGTAATGTTAATACGTTGCTTTTTATAAGCATTTATTTGATACGTCACTGTAAATATTTACTGAGATAATGTCCAGAAAGAGGTGATATATTATCGACAAACATGACCTACCTAACTCATAACACCGTGATATATTTTTAAATTTTATAACGACGCGAACTCAGTCAAACATTAAAAGAAATATTGCTTTGATCATGCTGACATACAACATTTCGGACAAACTCTAAAGATAAGGAAATAATGTCAGAAATTCGGAAAACGTATAAAATTGTTAGCGGTATCTTTCTAAACGTAAGAAAAAAACCAGCTAGGGCCACGAACATATGGCCACCACGACTACTCCCCCCCCCCCCCCAAGTGATTCAACGATGATAAGCTAGCCGTGTGCTTATCGTTACTACATTACATTAGCTTGTCAAGGGCGTTGGTGGCCTATTCTGTTATATTTTCAGTCAATTATACAAAGACAGTTACTGGGTAACTATCTTCGATAAGAAATAGTATTAGGCCTATGTTATATAAAAGGGCGTCGTGTCTTTTATTCGAAATTCGAAAGTCTTGAGACTCTCTTTATGTAAACATAGTGTCCCAGGCAGAGGCGGATTCAGCTGTAAGTTTTTTTTTTGGGGGGGGGGGGAAGATGATTGCATTCCTTAAAAAAATAGATAAACCCACACATCAAGTCAAATAAAGGGCGGCCCGGGAGTTCTCCTCAGGGAAAAAAATAGTTTTTAAGGTGCTATTTAAGGCAGTTCCTAAACAAAATAACTGAATATACCACTTTATAAAAAAATTTTATAATTTAAGAATAAACTTTTGATACGGGCGAACTTCGCCGATTATTGGCTACCCGAGACTGTTGATACCAGCCCCGTGTATGTTTGGCTCCTGCATGTTACTGCAGGTTACCTATTGGCCTGGCTGCCGGCTAGCGGGGCAGCTCCCTCTCGCTGATTGGCAGTAGGTGTTGTCGCCATGTTGCTGGCCAGGGAAGCCATTTTGCTGGTGTGTGTGACCGAGTTCGCAGTTCTACTGGCTATTTCACTTCTGTATTCCTACATATTCTGGGTTGTTAGCGTCATGTAATCAGGCGCTTCCTGTGAATAACACAGCAACTGCAACTTATAACAAGATGTCATGAAATAACTTATAGAATTACGTAGCAATATGTCTTATCTTGTTCCCGCAAGTTAATTACTAGAGACATTGAAAATTCGCGTAATCATTTTGCAGCAGACTAAAATTCATTTTCCTATACAAAACAGAGCGTAATCTGCGTTTTAATTGGCCACGAACTTTTACGTGTTGTCGTTTACATGTGTTACGTCTTTACAGAGATTGGCCTCTCTGCCGTGTAAGTATTCTCCGCGGCAAGTCACGACAATATCGGCCAGCGGCCGCCGTCGAATAAGCCTATAGTCACTTGGAGCCTAGTCAGCTGTCAGAAAACAACGCGAATTTTGCATTTCTCTATTAATTACTTTTTTTTAATGTTTGGCTACACCATAACGAACTTATTATTTTTTTTTGGGAGGTTCGCTCGAACTATGTGGCCTATTTAATTTTTTTATTTTCGAGAAATTACATAACATGTTATCTGGTTGATAAAAATTAAACATATAGATGTAGTCCTATTTTTCATCGCAGTGTATTTTCACGCGGATGAGCAATGCACAGTTTCAGTCACCGGGCATGTGACTTACGCAAGTAGGGTTGCCAATACGATTCGACTAGGAATTAAAATCTTGTTTCCTACAGAACACACACCCGTCGGCTGTTTCTAAACCTAAATAATACAACATAGATTCAGTTATTGGACAACTACGTGCAAGTCTCGTCATGAAATATTTTTTTTCCGGAAATTTTGCTGTTGTAATTTATGGAACATAACAACCAACATCACAAATATATTTTCCTCCTTTATGTGCCGAAACAGAAGTAAACAATGATAATGAATACGCAATACAGATGTCATGCTACAGAATTATGTTATGAAATCTCAGTCGACGTTTATGAACAAAATTAAGTAAGGTATTGAGTAGAGAATTACGGAGTGTGTGTACCGGGCCTAAGGGCGTTGGACGAATAAAATTAATTAATTAATTTATTTTTTTATTTGTGCCAAACACTGTTAAACTTTTGCACATCAGATAACACGTCATTTCCCCAAATAAAAAAATTAGGCCCCATAGTTTTTGCATAATCACTCATCAAATCACAAAATGGACATTGCGGTGTAGCCAAAATAAAAAAAATTAGCTAATAAATTTAAAATTTTATGAAATGGTTGACAAAAGTTAGTTTTGAAAATTTCAGTAGTAGCCAAAAGTCCAAAAATGTATCGCTTTGTGTTTACAAAAGTGTCTTAAAGTAGTTCACATCATTAAGAATCAATATGAATTATCTTGTTTCTGTTAATTAATTATTTTTTTATTATTTTGGCTACACCGCAACTGCCATTTTGTGACTTTGATAGGTGATTATGCTAAAACTATGGGACGTAATTTTTTTTTATTTGGGGAAATGACGTGTTATTGTATGTGTAAAAGTTGAACAGTAATTGGGCACAAATATCAAATTTTGAATTTTTACGGGTCCGACGTCAAGACTATCAGTAAGGGTTACCACAACGAAGATCACAGCTTGTATTTGAGACCTCTTGCTACGTCGCGCTTGTTGGAAAGCAATCGTGTTGGCAATCCTGGATGCACGTGTGCGCTTCGCAGCGCCGCCGCCGCGGAATTACCGGCCGGCAATTGTTTAATAGTCTGCCGCCCGGGGTTGGACGGTATGGGGGATGGTGGTGGGGAGCGAAGAGGAGGACTAGGAATAAAGCGCGGACCGAGGCCGAGGCTGGCCTCGCAGGGTAACGAGCCGACAAATCTGAGCTGGCGGGCGCCTAGCTGAGGCCACCTGTGTGCGCGCCGCTCGCCTGGCAGGTAGGGGAGGGTAGGAGGAGGGGAAGGGGGCGGGACGCGGGACAAAAGTCGCACAACCGCCACCGCAAGTACCTGGCGCGCACTTACCAGCGAAGCACCCAGAGGTAAGGTACAGGTTAGAAACATCAGTGTCAAAGGCCCCCTGCTACATTGGGCTGATTGGATGCAGTGCAGTGCTGTGCTGATGTATTTCAGGAATATGATTGGTCCATGTGACTCGTGACGTCAGTGCCGATGTGCGTAGCAGTGCTGTGCGGTGCAGGAGTGATTGAGTTAACCAACTTTATTATTTATTTATTTATTTTCGTCTTAATTTTACATGGCGAAATTAAGGCATGTGCCTTTTCTTACATTTAACCATGATAAAAAAACTAGCAAAACAAAGACACCCATGAATAATAAACTAAAATTATACAATAAAAAGAAGAAATAAAATTATACATGACCAACTATTTTAACAAACCTTAAACCTACATTACATAATTATAATTACTAGGAATGTTACACCTAATTATACACTTTCTCAATGTTTACATGATAAATAATGGACTCTATAAATTAATAAAGTGTTAGTTTTTTTTTTTTTGCCAGCTTCATAGGTAATGTTTTAATACTATTGTAACCCTTCAATTTAGGGTTTATAATTTATAATTGAACACAAGAATTTTCATGTGGTTGTTGCATAGAAAGTAATAGTTTTCTTATCTGATTCTTAAATGCTGTTGTCGATGTTATATTCCTTAGGTCATCTGTGCAACCCATTCCAGACTTTTGATACGTAAACGGTGAATGATTGAGCATAGCTTTGAGTTTTATTAGCTGAAGTTGATATCATTTCCGAACAGGAGGCTCTTGTATCACGACTATGCTTGTTTTTTACCAACTGAAAACGTTTGTGTAAATATTCAGGTTGGGTATTATCATAGCCATCTTTAGTAGAAGGCCACGGCCATAAATCTGGCAACACTGCCAAGAAGGGTCATTTTAACACTTTCTTTAGCTCTCCAACGGCAATGGTTGTCCCTGATTCGTCGGCATGTAGACAAAATAACGAATCAGGGACAGCCAGAGTTAAAGAAGGTGTTAAATTGACCCTTCTTGGCAGTGTTGCCAGATTTATGGCCGCGGCCTTCTACTAAAGATGG
>PNEQ01095865.1:0-10763 GCA_003012365.1 Medauroidea extradentata | reverse complement strand
TTTATCAGCTCTAATTTTGTTCTTCACCAATTTGCGCTGTGCAGAGAAGTTTGAATAATTTTGTTCATTCTTTTGATTTTTATACTTTCTGTAAAGATTATCTTTTTTCTTAATAAGCTTAATAAGAGCAGAGGAAAACCAAACAGGGTATTTTCTATTAGATATCAAGGTTAATGGTATGTAAGTATCAATAATTTTTTAAGTGTTATTAGCCAAATATTCAACCATGAGGTTAACATTATTCATATTAAAGATGGGATTCCAATAAAATATTTTTAGGGCGTAATGCAATGAGAGATAGTCACCGTTGCGGTAATCTCGAGAGGTAAAGTAAGTGTTATTATATGACAGTTGTGAAACTTCTAGCTGATAGGAGCATACAATTGCAGGATGATATTCATCTTCACTAACCAAAGGTTCAGGAGACCGGGAAACTTCAGTAATGTAACTATTAGAGAAGACTAGATCTAAGAGAGACTTATCAGGTTTAGTAAAGTTAAATTGTGTAAGATTGAGTTAATATTTTCTAATAGCAGTAGTCCTTTTTGTTTATTGTAAAAATTTTCAATAATAATAATAATAATAATAATAATAATAATAATAACTGACTTCGAATGTACCTAATATTACGTACATACTATTTATGAACAGTACTTTAAATAAAAATATCAGATTTACTCGTATATAACCTTAAAGTTACAGGTTATGAGTGCGCACAATATAACCATATCAAGAACCTCACCGCTTGAAATAAAAAAAAAATGAATAAAAAAATACATTATTACAAAACTCATCTAACAACATTATAGGCTAATTATATATTTAAACAGTTCATCACGACTATGAATCACTGTGGATACTAACACAAAATTTCCCTCGACAGAATATGTATGTTTTCTGTTGCGTGGTTGGTAATACACAATCGTTTACGACAATGAGATCGGGCCGTAAATAAGGAAGGCTGGTTAACCTGGCAGTGCCATCTCTTATAAACCCTTACATACTCCTTGGTCCTCTATACGAGCGCTGCCCGGCGTCGTAAACACGTTAAGTCACCACAGCATCGTCTGTCTCGCACAAAGCACAGGGGGGTTGCCTACGCTGACTCTTTCTGGGGCTACAGGGGCTTAACTACACGTTTCCGGCAACACGTTTGTTCACACAAACGGTTGCAGGTTGCAAATGCAAATAATACGGGCTTTCAACCCTCAAGTGTTGTAACATGAATTTTGATACATCCGGTATATATGTATATAAATAAATAATTAAATACATATATGTATATATATATATATATATATATATATATATATATATATATATAAAATTGTGTGTGTATGTGTGTGTATGTGTGTGTGTAGACACGTAGTGAAAAAAACCCTTTTAAGATATTTGTAGTGGGATAGAGTGAAATGTCGTATATTATTCAGAGTAATTTTTTCTTAAAAGGAAATACGCTAAATACTTCGAAAAGTACAACTTTGAAGAAATTAGGGACAAATGTGCAGTACAAATTATGGCATAGACCAACTCGTGTTTGTAATTAGTACTATCGTGGTAAACACAAAACGACTTTGAGTGAAAATACAATTGTTTATTGATTTGAGTATATTTCAGCGTTATCTGGATATAAACAATACATAAAATTAGAGTTGAATCCGCGTGATTACATAAAACATAGAGGTGATCAACTTCTAACTGCATACAAGTATTCCTCGTTATGCGTTGTGGTCGTATGAAGCGGTTGTATGCAGAACGTTTTACTAAGCAAAATATGTCCCAACTTATCAGTATTCGTTTTCGCTGTGTTTTGTTTACCCATGTATCAGTCGCTGGCGATATGTTTACCATGTGTGCAAGAAGTATTACCTACATACCATTCATTGTCACACCACCACCTACATGTCTGTGAGAATTTTAAAAAGGGTTGGCCCTTTGCACAAAGAGAATTTTTTTATTCGGTAGGACGTACTGAATACGATAACCACATTATCACACGACGATGAAAAAGTTGTAAGCGACGATCGGTTTCAACATTGATATTTCCGTATGAATTGCAGCTCAATACACTTAATAATGTACAAACTCTTATGGTTTAATTCAACTCCATTTTCGTATTTTTACGACAATAGAATTTACGAACACGAATTTCAAATTTGGTTCGTTCTCATATGAGATGAGCTTGACTCAACGTTAAAATACATATTTTTCATCATTTCCCTCACGATATGGGTAAATTTCATAATAGCCGTTGAAATGTTATTAATTCAGTAACTTTACTGCATTTGTCTCTCCATTGTTTTGAGGAGGTATGACCAATTAACACATTAAGTAATAAATCTTCCTCGACATTTTGCATTACAGTGGTCTGTGTAAAGAAGTACACTCTAAAAGCGAATGGTAGTTTTGGCTGTAGTCAGAAATAAAACAAGAATGGCAAATAACCTGAGAAATGCAAATGCAGTGTTAGTTATTTCAGTTACAAATGAGGTTGTAATTCATTAGCTGTAGGCATTATTTCAAGACTGACAGACACGACGTGACTCAACCCCAATTGCCAGGATTGTATTGACAACACGCGTCAAGGGATGCACTCTATTTTTGCTGGTAAAAAGTCTAAGGATAATTCCAACATGAGGTGCAATAGTTTACGCACAATAGAGAGGACGAAGCATAGTGTTTGTAAGCAGTGTTTGCCTGCAGGTGGGAGCGGCAGGAAGCTGAGGATGAGCAGAATGGTGAAGAAGGTGAGATGTCGGGCGAGGACCAAGACGATGCCGGCAAGGACGAAGATAGTAACGCCCTGGCAGATGGGGCAGTTGAGAACGATGCCCCAGAAGGTGACAATCTTCCTACCATCGCTGATGTAGACGAGCATTTTAGCCGCTAGTACTATCACTTTTACTTTGCTTTGTTGCCTGCCTGCGTGAGCTTATTTACATCTCACCTTGATTGTTCCCTTGTTCTTCTCGCACGTGTTCTATTCTGTATCGGCAGATCCAGAGTAGACTGGATAACAGCATGTGTTATTACAGTATTGTAAAAAAACTGTCTTAAATACGTTCCTGATTGATCTGTTTTTCTATACTTTTGTTCTTCTTGCGTTGTACCGCAATTTACGATTCATTGCAAGGGAGCCAAAAGTAGATTTACTATTACAAAAATGAACAACCTTTGTTAAATTGGATACGATGTTTACTATCTTGAATTTAAGCTCATGCAGTCTTATGAGGTACCATTATTTTAAAACATACAAACCATGAACTAAACTATTTATAAGTGAAGTACGGTATATTAAAAATCTAATTCTATTTTGATGGATTATTATTATTTTTTAATACAAATTAGGTACTCAAGCGAATCATTCGGGTTAGCTGGTCTCAAATTACAAAGATAGACCTAATACAAACAAAGTTTTTGACTTACTACAATACCATTTTCCCTGTCAGAAATAGTTATTCCTAGGTCTTCATCATTTTTCCGTGGACTATTTATCAGCAACGACGAAATTTTTTTTCTATATAATGCGTTATTGTGTCTAGTCTCTGAAGTAAGATCTATATTTTAAATCATCATAGATTTCCACGACTTTTGCAATAGCTACGTTTAAGTTCAAAAAAGAGCAGATATCGTTAAACCGTCTTGTAGCAAGGTTGAAAAAATGTTTTATATAGTAAGGTATTTTCCTAAACGAAATATTATATGAGTTTTCGACTAATTTGTTAAAAATGAAGTAATGAAATAATTATGTAACACCATTGTGGTTTTGTCTTGAAAAGATTAGTCAACATATTTAAATCATTTTTAACTATACTGAACACGATTTTACAATATTTGTTCTTTTATAGTCTTAAAAAAGTACTATCGTCTATATAGCGAAAATAGGATTCGTGGCTTTGAGTAAATATGGCTCTGAATAATTATTTCCCTAATGTTCTATCGCGTAGTCTTATTACAGTTCCCACTGGACTTGCCTACACCCGTTTAATGTATTCGAGCACAGAGTGAGCCTATCTGCCATTCAACATTTCTTGCACAGTTTTATGCAGGTCCTGTAAAGTTAAACATAAATTAAAATTTTGTGTATCAATGACAGTGTAATTACGCATTGGTACAAGCTAACAATTTTTGTATGGAAAACTGACACACAAATTAAATCTTATTTACAAACAGCGAATTACTGTTCTGAAATTCAAAATCTAGTGAGATTAATTCCACTGCATAGGAAAACCTGACAAGAACTTGGAATTGTGATTTTCGCTTTCTAACTATACTTTTGATATATCGTAATAAATAAATTCACGACTCTTAACACGTTATTTTTCATTTATAGAATTATCTAAAGAAAGGCCACAAAACAAACATTTAGGATTTTCTTCACTCAGCACCATATTATAACTTCCAGTTAAAACCATCATATTAGAAAATAAACAGGATAGAACGCGGAAAACTACAATAATTATAATGTAAACGTATCAAGTATATCATGGTAATATCCTCGAGAAAGCGAAACCATGTGTCTATCTTAAGCAGCCAGTGTTAAGAACGGTCGATATGGGATAAATATTTCAAGGAAAAAGAGAGTACGTAGGTCTATGTATCATACATCCTATTTGAGATAATTTTAGCAAGGAAACAATAAAATCTTCACTAACTGCAAGCACGCAATGTTTTGCTTCTTTTTTACCAAGCAATGACTAAATTTTTAATTTAAGAATTGAAGAAAACAATTACTAATGAAATTTAGATTTTTATTTGGATTCCTCACATTTAACTGCTGTATTTAGTTTTTATGTGAAAATTATATTGCTCAATTTTTCAGAGTACATATACGCATAATTTTTTGTTAATTATTTTTTCTTAAATTCTGCTGATAATTTTGGTAACATTTTTGTTAGAAATGAATTTTAATGGGAATACTCTCAACTTTGTAATTTAACTTGATACATTCAGACTTGAGACTTAAAATACAAACACAATTGGCATGATTAACGACGTTGTTAGCGAGAGCAGATGTTACCACACGCCTCAGTAAACGCGGAAGTAGAGAAGTCATGGCAGATAAAGTGTGTACTTACGCTTATCAGGTCTATCCTCACGTGACAATCGATCTCAATATCGACTCTCGTTTTGCAATATTCACGTCGAACGAGTATTTTTAAAATTTTAGAATTACCATGCAAAGTTCTGTTCATAAATTTCATGTTTTGTTGATTGTATAGTTTTTATTTAAGCCACGTTTGTTCGGAACGTTATTGTTTTATGTTACGAAAGGCTCACCACACAGAAAAAAAACACACTTAAAGAGCATGAAACTTAAATTAAGGTGATCGACTACCTGGCACTTTTTCTACGCCTGAGGACGGAAAGCAAGAAGGAGCTTAGGGCGAGGTTGGCAAGTGTACCGAACGCTACATCGCCCCTATGCGCAAAGCACTGAACTGACAGAGACTTCACGACAGTGACTCGCCTGAACGTGCTTTTAAGCGGCGACCCTTTATTTTTATTGGATACTACTTAGCAAAGAAGTCGGTCGCCATCCAATATACTACAAAAAATGCAATAAGTATGTATGGATGAAGATTATCTACTAGACGTATGCATCTGCCAGCCTTAAAGATTGACATGGAATGAGGCACTTCCCTGAAAAAGCGCCGAAAGGGTGAGGGTGGTAGAAACGGGATATCTCCGAAAAAACCCGCCTACCAATAGAATCGTTCGGCAAGATTCAATCATAAGAAAACCCGGAGATCGAACACGGCGTGGCACCGTCCTCTATCGCAGTTTTCTGTGCACACGAATATTACATTCTGAGACATCGTCATCTGGGGTTACTTGAGACACCTGTAGTAACATAAGATATATTTTCACCAATTTATATTTCACACGTTGCAGCCCATATAGAGAAATTTCACTGAAAATTAAAATTGGTCTTATTGATACCGTGTGAACAGGTGTTTGTTTTCTCTCTTACGACTATTTAGTGTCAAAAAAAAAAAAACAATTTAAAAATAAATTGTTCCAAGTAACCCCAAATGACGGTACAGGAGACTAAAAACAAACTGTTCCAAGTTAACTCAGTAGACGATAGAGGAGACTAAAAATAAACTGTTCCAAGTAACCCCAGTTGACGGTACAGGATACTAAAAAAAAATGGTTCCAAGTTACCCCAGTTGACGGTACACGATACTAAAAACAAATTGTTCCAAGTTACCTCAGTTGACGGTACAGGAGACTAAAAACAAATTGTTCCAAGTTACCTCAGTTGACGGTACAGGATACTAAAAATAAACTGTTCCAAGTAACCCCAGTTGACGGTACAGGATACTAAAAAAAATGGTTCCAAGTTACCCCAGTTGACGGTACAGGATACTAAAAACAAATTGTTCCAAGTTACCTCAGTTGACCGTACAGGATACTAAAAATAAACTGTTCCAAGTAACCCCAGTTAAAGGTACAGGAGACTAAAAACAAACTGTTCCAAGTTACCTCAGTAGACGATACAGGTGACTAAAAATAAACTGTTCCAAGTAACCCCAGTTGAGGGTACAGGATACTAAAAAAAAAATGGTTCCAAGTTACCCCAGTTGACGGTACATGAGACTAAAAACAAACTGTTCCAAGTTACCTCAGTTGACGGTACAGGATACTAAAAATAAACTGTTCCAAGTTACCCTAGTTGACAATAAAGGATACTAAAAAAAAATAGTTCCAAGTTACCCCAGTTGACGGTACAGGATACTAAAAACAAATAGTTCCAAGTTACCTCAGTTGACGGTACAGGATACTAAAAATAAACTGTTCCAAGTAACCCCAGTTGACGGTACAGGATACTAAAAAAAATGGTTCCAAGTTACCCCAGTTGACGGTACAGGAGACTAAAAACAAATTGTTCCAAGTTACCTCAGTTGACGGTACAGGATACTAAAAATAAACTGTTCCAAGTTACCTCAGTTGACGGTACATGATACTTTAAAAAAATGGTTCCAAGTTACCCCAGTTGACGGTACAGGATACTAAAAACAAACTGTTCCAAGTTACCTCAGTAGATGATACAGGCGACTAAAAATAAATTGTTCCAAGATACCTCAGTTGACGGTACATGATACTTTTAAAAAATGGTTCCAAGTTACCCCAGTTGACGGTACAGGATACTAAAAACAAACTGTTCCAAGTTACCTCAGTAGATGATACAGGCGACTAAAAATAAACTGTTCCAAGTAACCCCAGTTGACGGGACATGATACTTTAAAAAAATGGTTCCAAGTTACCCCAGTTGACGGTACAGGATACAAAAACAAATTGTTCCAAGATACCTCAGTTGACGGTACAGGAGACTAAAAAAAAATTGTTCCAAGTTACATTAGTTGACGGAAAAGGATACTAAAAATAAACTGTTCCAAGTAACCCCATTTGACGGTACAGGATACTAAAAAAAATTATTACAAGTTACCCCAGTTGACGGTACAGGAGACTAAAAACAAACTGTTCCAAGTTACCTCAGTTGACGGTACAGGATACTAAAAATAAACTGTTTCAAGTAACCCCAGTTGACGGTACAGGATACTAAAAAAAATGGTTCCAAGTTACCTCAGTTGACGGTACAGGAGACTAAAAACAAATTGTTCCAAGTAACCTCAGTTGACGGTACAGGATACTAAAAACAAACTGTTCCAAGTTACCTCAGTAGACGATACAGGCGACTAAAAATAAACAGTTCCAAGTGACCCCAGTTGACGGTACAGGATACTAAAAAAAATGGTTCCAAGTTACCCCAGTTGACGGTACAGGATACTAAAAACAAATTGTTCCAAGTTACCTCAGTTGACAGTACAGGAGACTAAAAATAATCTGTTCCAAGTTACCTCAATTGATGGTACAGGATACTATAAATAAACTGTTCCAAGAAACCCCAGTTGACGGTACAGGAGACTAAAAACAAATTGTTCCAAGTTACCTCAGTTGACCGTACAGGAGACATAAAACAACCTGTTCCAAGTTACCCCAGTAGACGATACAGGTGATTAAAAATAATTTGTTCCAAGAAACCCCAGTTGACGGTACAGGAGACTAAAAATAATCTGTTCCAAGTTACCTCAATTGATGGTACAGGATACTATAAATAAACTGTTCCAAGAAACCCCAGTTGACGGTACAGGAGACGAAAAATAAACTGTTCCAAGTTACCTCAGTAGACGATACAGGAGACTAAAAATAATCTGTTCCAAGTAACCCCAGTTGACAGTACAGGATACTAAAAACAAATTGTTTCAAGTTACACCAGTTGACGGTACAGGAGACTATAAATTAACTGTTCCAAGTAACCCCCGTTGACGGTACAGGATACTAAAAACAAACTGTTTCAAGTTACCTCAATTGGCGGTACAGGAGACTAAAAATAAACTGTTCCAAGTTACCCCAGTTGACGGTACAGGATACTAAAAATAAACCGTTCCAAGAAACCCCAGTTGACGGTACAGGAGACTAAAAATAAACTGTTCCAAGTTACCTACATTGACGGTACAGGCGATTAAAAATAAACTGTTCCATGTAATCCCAGTTGACGGTACAGGATACTAAAAAAAATGGTTCCAAGTTACCCCAGTTGACGGTACATGATACTAAAAACAAATTGTTCCAAGTTACCTCAGTTGACGGTACAGGAGACTAAAAACAAATTGTTCCAAGTTACCTCAGTTGACGGTACAGGATAGTAAAAATAAATTGTTCCAAGTAACCCCAGTTGACGGTACAGGATACTAAAAAAAACGGTTCCATGTTACCTCAGTTGACGGTACAGGAGACTAAAAACAAATTGTTCCAAGTTACCTCAGTTGACGGTACAGGATACTAAAAATAAATTGTTCCAAGTGACACCAGTTGACGGTACAGGAGACGAAAAACAAACCGTTCCAATTTACCCCAGTTGACGGTACAGGAGACTAAAAACAAACTGTTCCAAGTTACCTCAGTAGACGATACAGGACTAAAAATAAACTGTTCCAAGTAACCCCAGTTGACGGTACAGGAGACATAAAAATACCTGTTCCTAGTTACCTCAGTAGACGATACAGAAGACTAAAAATAAACTGTTCCAAGTAACCCTATTTGACGGTACAGGATACTAAATAAAATAATTACAAGTTACCCCAGCTGACGGTACAGGAGACTAAAAACAAACTGTTCCAAGTTACCTCAGTTGACGGTACAGGATACTAAAAATAAACTGTTTCAAGTAACCCCAGTTGACGGTACAGGATACTAAAAAAAATGGTTCCAACTTACCTCAGTTGACGGTACAGGAGACTAAAAACAAATTGTTCCAAGTTACCTCAATTGACAGTACAGGATACTAAAAACAAACTGATCCAAGTAACCCCAGTTGACGGTACAGGATACTAAAAACAAACTGTTCCAAGTTACCTCAGTAGACGATACAGGCGACTAAAAATAAACAGTTCCAAGTGACCCCAGTTGACGGTACAGGATACTAAAAAAAATGGTTCCAAGTTACCTCAGTTGACGGTACAGGATACTAAAAACAAATTGTTCCAAGTTACCTCAGTTGACGGTACAGGAGACTAAAAACAAATTGTTCCAAGTTACCTCAGTTGACGGTACAGGATACTAAAAATAAACTGTTTCAAGTAACCCCAGTTGACGGTACAGGAGACTAAAAACAAACTGTTCCAAGTTACCTCAGTAGACGATACAGGCGACTACAAATAAACTGTTCCAAGTAACCCCAGTTGACGGTACAGGATACTAAAAAAATGGTTCCAAGTTACCCCAGTTGACGGTACAGGATACTAAAAACAAATTGTTCCAAGTTACCTCAGTGGCGGTACAGGAGACTAAAAACAAATTGTTCCAAGTTACCTCAGTTTAAGGTACAGGATACTAAAAAAAATATTTTCCAAGTAACCCCAGTTGACGGTACAGGATACTAAAAAAATGGTTCCATGTTACCTCAGTTGACGGTACAGGAGACTAAAAACAAAATTGTTCCAAGTTACCTCAGTTGACGGTACAGGATACTAAAAATCCATTGATCCAAGTTACATCAGTTGACGGTACTGGATACTAAAAATAAACTGTTCCAAGTAACACCAGTTGACGGTACAGGATACTAAAAAAAAATGGTTCCAAGTTACCCAAGTTGATGGTACAGGATACTAAAAACAAATTGTTCCAAGTTACCTCAGTTGACGGTACAGGAGACTAAAAACAAATTGTTCCAAGTTACCTCAGTTGACGGTACAGGATACTAAAAATAAACTGTTCCAAGTAACCCCAGTTGACAGTTCAGGATACTAAAAAAAAATGGTTCCAAGTTATCTCAGTTGACGGTACAGGAGACTAAAACCAATTGTTCCAAGTTACATCAGTTGACGGTACAGGATACTAAAAATAAACTGTTCCAAGCAACCCCAGTTGACGCTACAGGAGACTAAAAACAAACTGTTCCAAGTTACCTCAGTAGACGATACAGGAGACAAAAAATAAACTGTTCCAAGTAACCACAGTTGACGGTACAGGAGACTAAAAATAAACTGTTCCAAGTTACCCCAGTTGACGGTACAGGATACTAAAAATAATGGTTCCATGTTAGCTCAGTTGACGTTACAGGAGACTAAAAACAAATTGTTCCAAGTTACCTCAGTTGACAGTACATGATACTAAAAATAAATTGTTCCAAGTAACCCCAGTTGACGGTACAGGAGACGAAAAACAAACTGTTCCAAGTTACCTCAGTAGACGAT
>PNEQ01095864.1:0-10765 GCA_003012365.1 Medauroidea extradentata | reverse complement strand
TACAGTTTTTTGGAACAGTTACATTCTATCGAGAGAAATCAAAACATAGCATGACGTGAATTCAACATGATCTAATAAGTCGGTCAAGATTACATATGATTCGGACAATCAGATGTTAGGCACTCCGCCGTTAGGCACTCCGCCGTTAGGCACTCCGCCGTTAGGCACTGCGCCGTTAGGCACTGCGCCGTTAGGCACTCCGCCGTTAGGCACTCCGCCGTTAGGCACTGCGCCGTTAGGCATTACGCCGGTAGTATTTCATTTTAGGCACTGTGCCGTTAGGCGTTACGACGTGTACTCGAGGTTTCGGCGTCAGAGATTGTGCCTCAGAAGTTCGTAACACTGGAGACAAATTTGTTTAAAACGTTGGTTAAAACTATTGTCTAAGTTTGCTATTGTTTAACTTTCGCAAATTAGCTTCAAGAAACCTACAATTATAGATAAATACTTTTAGCGTTGAATTATGTACTACGGTCTCTTAATTTTAAAACATATTACCAACATGCATATCTAAGAAAATAACACACTTCTAATTATGGATCTATCGTTTTAACAAATGTAGCTTGCTTATTAAAATCATGATTTCGAGTCATTTTATAATGGTTAAATACGGTTGTTTACACTGCTGCTACTACCAAATACCTCCCGGATTCGTAAGACACAAAACTAGAATCCTGAATTGCCTTTGTAAACCATCTACAAACAAATTTGTTGAATCGCAACTTAAAGTCCACATCGCTGGTTGTGGCAGTCTGGTCCTTATTGCTATGGGGCAATTACATCACGTACATTTGCGTCGTGTTGAGTGAAGTGACTGGTGATATGAGGCATGGAGCAGGTTCTGAATTCACTTCACCGAAGAGACACCCCGGCAACAGCGCTGTGTATGTCACGTTTTCAGAATGTCGAAGGTAGGAAGAGACGTTATTACAGATAAACGATTTAATGGCGCAGCTTACCACGTGCTTAAAATCAGTTGCAGTGAGTTCGTAAACATACAGGAGCGTCATTGGGAGGGGGAGGGGAGGAGGGCAGGGGAGCAAATGTCTCCCCTCCTGAATTTAGAATTTCAAGTGTATATTTTTTTTTATTTTGTTATTTAAATAATGCTAAAATAAGCACATAAAACTGAAGTTTTATTATTCAAGTTTCTAATTTATACATGCTTAATTAATAAAAAAAGATGCAACACGGTCACTGTCGTCGAAAAAAATCTTGCCCCCCCCCCCCACCCACCCGGGAAAAACCAGAAATGACCCCCCTGAAACACGATATTTATGAAACAATTCCACGTGTGCCCCTTGTGCCAACTAACGAAAGGAAAATACTGCGACAAGGTCGTAATGCCTGGTACATTAAAAACCATTGTTTGTAAGCGCTTCGTCAAGCTGAAAACGACCATTTCACACTGCCGTAATTCCAAACGTACTAACTTAAGTTATGTAAGACTCCAGTTGAGATATGCACTGGACTTTGCCACAGACTTTACGCCAGTAACAGTATGTGGCCACCGCTTGATGTCTTGTAGTCAAAAATTATTGGCGAGAATCTTGCACGCTAGTTAAGCTCTTAGCTCGTAATGGCATATAATGGGCGGTTCAAGGTCGCCCTGATAGCTTCGTCGCTTTTGAGCCTCTAACGCACGTGTAGGCGGCATCCTTAATTGCACTATATTTCTATAAAACATTTACTTTTTTTATCCATAAACTGCCACTCGTGATCCGCTCAACTTGGACAATCTTAGGTAAGTATTAACTTATCCTGCTGACTGACCTGGTGAAGCTCTCAGAGGACCGCCACAGACTCCACTGCTGGCTGATGTGGATACAACGCCCCCAGCACCGCTATACAAGATAACAGCGCACACATGGCCGCTGTATCACGCACATGACTGTCTGTGGGGACTACATGTAGCAACATGATTCTGGTCTGCTACACGACACATCTCACTGTCCGCCATTCACACAGCCCAGACTGCTTGACATAGAAACATAACATTTTGAGGTTGGGTTTCCCTCAGGACGTTGGGATGAGATAAGAAGAGATTTGAAAAAAAAATCTGTTTTTAAAAAGGAGAAAATGGATTTAATTTTATTACCGATGAATAATGATTAAACGTAATCAATAGGGAAAATTCCTACAAAAGTTTTAATGTTTACCTCATTTTTCCGAATTATTTCGGCACTAAATGCAGCCAGGCAAAGCTATAGCTCCGTGAACAATATAATTTTCGAATTATTCAGCTTTAAAAATGCCATATTTTCAAACGCCGCCACAAACATTGAATATGTGTTCTTATTGGCTAACACATTTATGACGTAGTTTTACTTGTTTTGGTTAGCCACCGCACGCCAGGCACTATTGTGTGCACTGGAATTTTTCAACAACTTACTAAACTAATAAAATGTAGCGAACCTGGTTACGTAAAAGTTAATTCTGGGAATTCGCCCGTTGTTTAGGCATGCGTGGTTGTATATTTGGTAGCCAACAACGAATATTTATTTCACTTGAGTTGATTTTAAACGAGTGAAGACAGCAATGTATTAGTAGGCCTAGGATCTCACTCAGACATTGAGACGTTTTAGTTATAGGTTTGAGTTTATGTAAATTTAATTTAAATTCTAGAGAGATAATAACTTACTACGAATTCAGTTTAATGCTTCAGATACGATATATTATCATAAGTTAAGGTTTGAAAGGTCAGACGAACGAAGTTCACATGCGTACAAAAAGTGAACCTATCAAGCTTATTTGGAATGCGTTTAACCAAGCCTGGCACTGACTATGATCGACATTCTAGTTGCACGAATCGGTAAAATAACATGGCAGATCAATTATTTTATTACAAGTAACATATTTTCTCTCAGTAATGTTTACGTTTCTCGTGAACGGCATTGAGAACTGTGCTACCATCTCGGGGCAAGTTTCGCAAGACGCTGCCCACCCCTCGAATTATCGGCCAATCACGGGTGTTTGAACTCGCCTATTGGCTAATGACCTTGCCACAGTCAGTGGAACAGCCAAAACACTATAGCTGTAGAGATTCCGTCACAAATTGCACGCTATTGACTGCAATTTTTAACTTAAAATAACTTATTTATTTCCTGCTAACCGTGTCATGACGTACATAATACAGCATTACATACGTATACTGTATTTTTGTCGTTAATAGCAGACTATTAGGTCTCTTCTTAAAGCTTAAACCATGCAGTCCGCCTTGATTTATCAGACGGCACTAAAGTTAAGATTTTATTCCGAGTAAATTGAATTTTATTGCTGCGAAACGAACTATTATCCGCATTTATACCCTTCGAAGTTCAAGCTATACTCAATTTTACCGCATAAACTACCTTATTTAACACAATTTTACGACTTGAACACATGTTGCTGTCGTTTGTGTGTTACGTACATTTAAATGTACAGTATCGAGACGTCACGGAGAATTCAACATGGCCGTTCACGTTTTTGCCGCGCAAAACAGACTGCTCATTTCATTTAAGTTTTTCTGGAGTTACACAGACGCAATGAAAGAAAGTATGGTACCGTTGTTCGTTAAATTAGACGCACTTTTGAATAAAAATATAATTTAAAAAATAGGAATTTTCCCTATTCTACCGGCTTTCGTCGTGATTTTCACTTCAAAGAACTATATATATATATATATATATATATATATATATATATATATATATATATATATATATATATATATATATGAGAGAGATAGTTTTATTTATTAAACTCTAATGCCGGAGTTACAATTTATTTATTTATTTGTCTTATTTTTCAAATGGCGAAGTTAAGGCATGTAGCCTTCTCTTACACTTATCCGTCTCGCCCGTCAGTCGACCGTCCGTCCGTCAGTCGCGTAACCTTCAGCCAATTTATTTCATTTTTATTTTATTTCGTCTTTCATTTTCTTGGCGAAGTTAAGGCTAAAATGCCTTCTCTTACACTTAACCAAATTTGAACAAATATCACATGCACAAAGGTAGCAAAAAATTAAGTTAAAATCTAACTAGAAACAATAGAAAATAGTAACTAAGTATATAAAATTGCCGTAGTTAAAATAAAATAAGCTGACAGCTGAAGAAGCTTCCAATATTTGTATCCGTCCGTCCGCTGAAAGCTTGCCAATCTTTATCTTTTGACGGGCGACGGATCAAATAACAGCCTTCTAAAGATGGTGGCGATCGTTTCAACGGCTGCATTTTAAAAGAAGGCTGTGAGGTTTGTTTTATTTTATATTTTTCTTGTTTATTTATGCACATTCATGACTTTAAATTGTGACTGAGATAATTTTGTGCATACGGAAAACATTAAAATACTAAGATAAATTATTTTACTTATATAATGATTACTCAAATTAAAACTCAAATAATTTTATTAGTAAATATTATGCTCGCAAAATTTATGTTTGATTAAAAATAACTGTTGTACGTACTAGCAGCCATCGACTAATAAATCCGTAAAAATAAGTAAATTGTCGAGGGGAATTTTTTTACGTCCCACAGAAGTTTTCTGTCTGTGCATTGGTAGCATTGCATACGGTAGGAATAGCGACGGACGGATGACGGATTGTTGTAAATCGCTAGCTTTGCAGACGGTCCGTCGACGTGCGAAGTAGTGCGGACGGACGACTGACGAAAGCGACAGATTTTTGGTTCTCCGGGATGAAAAGTGTTATCGATAAATATTTAATGCCAAACGAATTAATATATAGTATCTTTCATTCAGAATAGCAATTACATCATAACTATTCAACATTTCATTTGATTATTTTTCAAAATTCCCTCTCTTCCCGAGACGCATCCTATGCCTCAAGATAATCGAAGTTTGCAACTGACGTGCACGCGGGAGAACGCACAGAACTGTTTCAGGGAGGCACGCACGCTGGCGTAAAATAAAAGTCACTCTACATGGAGAGGCTGTATGTCCTCTCTCTCTCTCTCTGGACTCTCCCCCTGGTACCCAGACATGCGGCCGCCGAGTGGCGTTCTACTCCCTCTCCTCTGCTCGAGCAGCTGCCAGCAAGGCGATGTTGCCACGTTGTCACAGCGGAGTTGTCTAGCGCCCGCCGTGGACGTGTCTTGGCTTGCTGCCGAGCCGAGCTCACAGATAAGAGTCCGAGAGCGTTGTCAACCGTACGGTCCTGACCGCACATGTACGGTAATTTCGCTGTGTGTACGGATGTGCGGTCCTGTCCTTGGACCGTACGGTATTTTACGGTCCTAGCACAGTCTAGGAAAATAAGTTAAAATTTAATTTCACCCGACTGAAAATCTGACTTAATTGTTTCAACTAAATCCATTTTCTTAAAAGCTAATGCACTACACTTTAAAATGTATAGTATTAATTTTATTTCGGACCTTAATTCAATTAAAAAAAAACACTGCAAGAATTAAAGTCGTTTCTGTATCAAGCCGGAAAGAAATATATTATTTTCTGTAAAAAAAACTGAGTTTGTTGTATCTACATTCAAAAGCTTGCACACGCTGCGGAAATTAAGCTAGTAGTATTTTCCATGGATCTTATAACATTCATGAGCAATGGAAAACTTTGGAGGGTGTGTTCCCTGATTCGAAAATCGACGTAGCAGTACACATATCATTGCCGAAAATAACAAGGAATAAGTTGCGAATGACTTAAAACAATGAACACTTAGCTACTACAGTTATATGAAATTGAGAATAGTGGTAATTAAGGCATAAACTCGGCAGAAAGCTCTTAAAAATTGTAGTGTACGGTCCTGGGGCGAAAAATACGGTCCAAATTACATTTTCGTATGGACATTTGTTGCTGAAGGGTTGGCTCACTGACTGCTAGTTGCTACACACAGTTTCCCATACTGTCCGTCACTGCAAGGCGTACTGGTGGAATCACATAGGTGCGACTACGGCCGTAGAAGAACAGGTCTGGACACTGGCCTGGAAACTTGACCCCCCCTTGTTGTTTGGCTGCAGTTCACCAAGTTACCGATAATGCTGTAAATTTTTTGCGCTGTAATCCGGGCGGTCGGGCCCAAACTCCGCCCACTTCCCGCCTACGAAGATTAATTATTTGTAAAAACGTATTTTTTACAAATTTGTGAAACACTCCCTTCGCTCAAATTTTAAAATCATGGCTTCAGCAATCTTTATTTACTTTATAACGTTAACAATGAAAAAAAAAAAAAAAATGGGCGGAGTTTGAGTCCGACCACCCGGATTACAGCGCCAAAAAGTACAACATTCTCGGTAACTTGACGAACTACATCCAAACAACAAGGGGGTCAAGCATAATACATTGGTAGACAGGCGAGTGTCCATACCTGTACTTCTACGACCGTGGGCGCAACACGATCGCCGTAACAAAACAAAATATATCAGTCAATCAGCATTGAGGTTTCTCTGACGTCATCTAGAAACAAATCGCGGACGTGATACGAATTTCTAATGTTACTTATACTTTCTTATATATATATATATATATATATATATATATATATGTATATATATTATATATAGACACACACTCTATTAGAGTCGAAGAGTAATTTTGCGCCCAAATGTTAGTGCCACGTTCTGTCGCGTTTTTGTGAGTCCACTTTAACTGTGCGTTTTCAAACATTATAAAAATGCCATAACACTCAATTTCCAAATTTGTAAGGCTATTAAACTGTGTACATCGTGTAAAGAAACTTTGTTTTCTTGTATTTTTACTACTTTCGGTGTAATTAAAACCTAAATAATTGTGTATACATATCAAAAAAATTGCGTGTTACAATTTTATTTTAATTTATTGAAAGTGTAAAAGGCAAGTAAACCTACATCTACTTTATTCATTAATATTCACTAAAATTCGCGAGAAATGTATTATGAGGACATGAATCATAAACCTATCCAATTTTTCCGAATTCTACGAACAAAACAGAAGACAAATTGGGAACATTTTCCGCTGCATGCTTTCATATACCACTTTTCACAACCTTCCCTTACTTACAAGTGTGGTTATATATATATATATATATATATATATATATATATATATATATATATATATATATATATATATATATATATATATATATATATATATATATATATATATGCAACAGTTTGCAACACGTACACCTGCCTACGAGTGAAAATTATTAAGGGCGTGGTTCACCTCAGTTTTCAACGTCTTTATTAATTTTTATATTTGTACCAGATATTACTTTCTTATTTTAGACATAAATTGTGATAAAATCTTCCTATCAGGAAACATTTGTATCTCTCACAGTTTTTGCGTAATAAGTCGTAAACGTCAAAATTTGCACTTTACGGTTTTAAGTACGCCACTAAAACCAACTGACATACAAAACCGACAAAATTTACAGTGTATAACAATGTTGTAGGCTGATTTGACAAATATAAAAACAAAAAATAAAATATTTTGTACTGAATAAAAAATGCTGAATTTTGAAATTAAAATTAAAAAATATATCAAATTTTTTTAAAAAATACAAAAAATATTTTTTATATATATAGTTTTTTCATTTTGGATTGTCAGTTGATTTTAGTGGCGTACTTTTAACCGTAAAGTGCAAATTTTGACGTTTACGACTCATTACGCAAAAACTATTAGAGATACAAAAATTTCCTAAGAGGAAGATTTAATCACAATTTATTTATAAAATAAGAAAAAATATCTGGTATAAATATAAAAATAAAAAAAGACGCTGAAAACTGAAGTAAACCGCGCCCTTAAGTGACTTATTTCTGAGCACAGAAATATTCGGAATGGCCGATTCACTCATGCGGACACATTGGGCGACGTTCGACTTTATATACTGTCAGTGGTGGATCCAGAGAGGGACTTGAGGGACCCAAGCCCCTCCTTTACCGCCCTAATTTGGACTGGATAATATACACATCTTCCACTAAATTAATTGTAATAAATATATTTATATATTATTATGGTATTTGCTACTGCTCAGCATAAACATATTGCATTGAAAATCAGCAAGTCGTTATTTAATAAATAATACCCATTTTTTAAACAGTTTATGCAGATTCTACTTTGTGAAAATTTTTTGCTACAGATTCCAAGGTTCTTTAGAACGATGAGTGCTATTACTAGATAAATAGCTTACTTTGTCAAATGAATTATTGTAGTTTTTATGTCAGAGGTAAGATCAGAGTGGTTGTCCATAAAACAGGTGACCCAAGTTAATGGCTGCTGGATGAAATAACCTTAAAAAATAAATTTATTGTTTCATAGGAATTGGTCGCAATATTCTAGCATTGTGAAATTATTCAAGACTTTTATATTGGGGTTTCCGTTATTGATATTCTTTCACACAGAAATAGACACATTGGGCGTATATTTTGTTTTGAGCCTTATAATTTTAGACGTAACGAATTTATCTTGACTGTGAACATACTTATCACTTTTCAGAATACAGTTGATAAAACTAGTGCACTGCCGACACCAACTTGTAACACTTCATTTAGAGAATATTGAAAACATGTTGATATGTTTGCATGCTATTCAGAGAACATAAAAGTTATTTTATAAAAATACTTAATTCTTATATCTGAACACAGAATTTGAATGTACAGTATTTATTTCAGACTCATCAGTAATCAGTAGGCCTATGAAGTGCATATTTTAGAATTATCATTATAATGACGACCAATCGCAAATTATCAATTAGATAGTTTTGAAAACTGCAAGTTAAGAACAATGTTTACTCTTTTGTTAATTTTCAGCACTGTGTGTCACAAATCACTTCTGTGACGTTGAAGTTGCCGTTGATAGGAAAATACCTGCACAAGAATTTACTTTGGATCTTTTGAAGTTTGAGTAAAATTATTCCTCACAGCAAGCAGAAACTGTAAATAATGCACGGTTATACCTTAGACCTGTTTATGTCGCTGTACACGAAACATTTTTCTGTATCCATTAAAGTTAATTTTAAATCTTAATTAATTTATTTATTGTTTATTTTTACGTACGCCTAGAACATCAATGTTACAGGATTTCACAAGTGCGGAAACCAATACTAATTTATTGCTTTCAGCGGAAAGCAATGGCAAATGTAAAGTAATCTGCCTAAACCCACAGCTACATCGTATTAGACAAACTGTACTATTGCGGACAAAGGCGCGGATCCAAGGGGGAGGGGTCATGGCGGCATGCCCCCTCCCCCCTCGAGCTCTGACACGATAGTACAAAACTCATGACATCGCATTACCTAGATCCTGCCACTGACAGGAACGTAGATCAGAAGCCAGCTCGACCAATGTCATTCGGGCGGATTCTGGTAGAAGCTAGGCGTGCTGTGAACTTATTTTTGGCCAGAAAACAAGGTCGCAGAACCACCAAGCGGCGGAGAAGAGCCGCTAGGTGGTTCTGCGATCTTGTTTAGAAGCAGTGCAGTCGCGATCGCGATACCCAAGTTTCCATCTGTAATTCTTGATGTTTTTAATCTATCCTTCTTAACACCCAGAACGAATATAAGGCACAAGAAGGCAAACGAGGAACATGAGCTTGATGACAGGAACATTAATGCATTAATCCATCGTTTTGTACCCCTTGTGGAAGTAGATGAAATAATTGCACCTGTCCTTCTAAAAGGAGAATTTTCCCTGTTGAAAAACAAGTGGAGTTCGGTTCCCGAAGAAAAAGTACCACAGAATGTTATTCAGGCACTTAACAGCTGCGACAAGGATGTATATCCTATAATTCATCGGTTACTTCACATATTTGCAACTCTTCCAATCAGCAGCGCCAGTTCAGAGAGGGGTTTCTCTGCCCTTCAACGATTAAAAACTTGGCTGCGATCACGAATATTGGAAGACAGGCTGATAGGACTTGCAATTCTACACATACACTGAGACATACCAGTAGACGTAGATAAGGTTATTGACAGATTTGTAAAGTCAGGGAACCGAAGGATTCCTTTTTTGTTGTAATATATTAAGTGTTTATCCAAAGTATAACATCATGATGGTTTTGTACAGTCCATTAAATGTTAAGTGATGTGATAACATAAGTAGGTGATATCTGAAGCATGGAATTAGTTATTCTTGGTTAAACTATTCATTGTAACATACATTAAATGCTTATATGTAAAATGTAACTTTTACCCAAGCAGCAAGGATATATTTTTAAAATATTTACTGAAATATTTTGTATCATATTTAACAATTTTGCATAAATATTACAGCAATATTATATGTAACCCATTGCAAACAAAACATTGTTGCAACATTTTATAATGTTTTTAAAATACTACCTAAATGTAAATATAACTTATTAAAAATATTTTTTCATTTAAAGTTTTTCAGAAATAATTTTGAAGTTATTATTTATTTATTGTATAAATAATGTTATACAATCAACATGTTAAAAATGTTATTTCTTTTTAAGTTTTTTCAGGCAAATTTTAAAGATATCATTAAAAGATTTTGTTATTAAATATTGCAATTGCAATTAAGTAATATTTAAAAAAAATGTTTTAAAATGTGTTCTTGCTGCTTGGGTAGCAACAAACAACTTTTAATTGTATTCAAACTGGCCTAGTTTTATGTGTGTATATATATATATATATATATATATATATATATATATATATATATATATATATATATATATATATGAATCGGTCATTTCAGAAACAACACATGTCACTATTTTTCACAAAATAGGTTTTCGCCGTGATGTGCTTTTGTACATGAATCCTGATACGTTCATGCAGAAAGAGCACATCTGCGATGCCTCGAAATGTTATTTACGA
>PNEQ01095860.1:0-10662 GCA_003012365.1 Medauroidea extradentata | reverse complement strand
GCCCTCAATGTTACTCCAATTTGGAATTTCCAAGTTTTCCAGTTACTCTCAGAACTCAGCTTGATCACATTTCCTTCCATTTTGCTCATGATTACTCAAAGCCACAGTCCTCAATTACCGCTTGTAGGACATTAACCAAGATAAAAAAACGTAGCACACATTTGGGCCAAAACAAAACAAAAAAATAAATAAATAAACCAGACTTGTTTACTTTTAACGCTTCCTGTGATCTGGGCCCATAACCTGTTAAAATAAATACTACAAAATTCCAGAAAGACAATACTTTACTGTAAAACGGATTTACATTTTGACTCACACTTTTCAAGTAAAAGCGTCCACCATCATGACTTCTTAATCAAAAAAAAAAAAATGAACATAACACTGTCGGTAAAAATACAACAAAAAAGATTACTACATTCTGGTAAACAAAAGACATACAAAAGAAAAACAAATAACTCTTTCAATTGTTCTCAACAAAAAGGGTGCCATATTGCAGGAACAGGTCATACACACTAAAAGAAAGAAACAATGTCTAATAAACCTAGCCCCTAAGTTGCACCCTTTAAAAGGTATGTACACTCTGTGAAAATTACAATAGGAGGGTCCATTGTCGTTTCCCTCGTAATGAAATACGTGCCATATGTTGGAAGGAGATAGTACACATCAAAACAAGACACGAATATATGAAAAAACATGATATGTAAAATGCATCCCTTAAGAGGTATGTACACTTTGTGCAAATTACAATAGGAGGGTCAATTGTGGTTTCCTTCGTAATGAAATACGTGCAATATTGCAGGAACAGGTCATACACACCAAAACCAAGAAACAATGTCTGTTAAACCTAGCCCCTAAGTTGCACCCTTTAAGAGGTACGTACACTTTGTGAAAATTACAATAGAAGGGTCCATTGTGGTTTCCCTCGTAATGAAATACGTGCCATATATTGGAAGGAGATAGTACACATCAAAACAAGACACGAATATCTGAAAAAAAAAAATGATCTGTAAAATGCATCCCTTAAGAGGTATGTACACTTTGTGAAAATTACAATAGGTGGGTCAATTGTGGTTTCCCTCGTAATGAAATACGTGCCATATTGCAGGAACAGGTCATATACACCAAAAGAAAGAAACAATGTCTGATAAACCTAGACCCTAAGTTGCACCCATTAAGAGGTATGTACACTTTGTGAAAATTACAATAGGAGGGTCCATTGTGACTTCCCTCGTAATGAAATACGTGTCATATGTTGGAAGGAGATAGTACACATCAAAACAAGACACGAATATCTGAAAAAAACATGATCTGTAAAATGCACCCTTTAAGAGGTATGTACACTTTGTGAAAATTACAATAGGAGGGTCCGTTGTGGTTTCCCTCGTAATGAAATACATGCCATATTGCAGGAACAGGTAATATACACCAAAACCAAGAAACAATGTCTGTTAAACCTAGCCCCTAAGTTGCACCCTTTAAGAGGTATGTACACTTTACTGAAAATTACAATAGGAGGGTCCATTGTGGTTTCCCTCGTAATGAAATACATGCCATATTGCAGGAACAGGTCATACACACCAAAACCAAGAAACAATGTCTGTTAAACCTAGCCCCTAAGTTGCACGCTTTAAGAGGTATGTACACTTTGTGAAAATTACAATAGGAGGGTCCATTGTGGTTACCCTCGTAATGAAATACGCGCCATATGTTGGAAGGAGACAGTACACATCAAAACAAGACCCGAATATCTGAAAAAACATGATCTGTAAAATGCACCTCTTAAGATGTATGTACACTTTGTGAAAATTACAATAGGAGGGTCCATTGTGGTTTCCCTCGTAATGAAATACATGCCATATTGCAGGAACAGGTCATACACACCAAAACAAAGAAACAATGTCTGCTAAACCTAGCCCCTAAGTTGCACCCTTTAAGAGGCATGTACACTTTGTGAAAATTACAATAGGAGGGTCCATTGTGGTTTCCCTCCCGTCATTTACATTAACATATCTAGCTGAAAAAAACTGTTCTTATCATGAAATGTCTCGTGTCTCGTCAGCTACTACATTAATTCTCGAAACTATAGCTGCCTGTATCAATTCTCCACACAACACAAGAATGGTTTCATTTTGTATAAGCAGAGGTGTGAACTATCCTCTAGTGCCTCCTGATTCTTAAAATGTTTCCTTAAAACTTTATCTCTATTTATAGCCTGAACAAACAAAAGTGCTCTATAGTTTTCGTCATCGATCTGTGTAATCCAATCAATACTCAACATCTTAAGATTAGCAAGATTCCTGTAATACCATTTCCTGCCGACTACAGAGAACCATGTTTCTACAATTGGCCTTAATGTCTGGCAAATCTCAGTGGCTATAACTTTCCTACGAGAACTAAGAAGAATAAGAACTAAGGTGAGATAGGGTTAGGTTAGGTATAGTTGAGGTCAGGTAGACTTGATGTTAGGTAGAGTTGAGGTTGGGTAGAGTTGAGGTTAGGTAGAGTTGAGGTTAGGTATGGTTAAGATTAGGTAGTGTTATGTAGGCTAAAGTTACATTAAGTTAGATTTGTTTAAGTTATGTAGGATTATGTACGGTTAGGTTGAGGTTATGTAGGTTAAGGTTAGGTAGGGTAATGTTAGGTCGGATTAGCTTAGATTTGGTTAGGTTGGATTAGCTTAGAATGGGTTAGGATGGATTTGCTTAGTTTGGGTTAAGTTAGGTAAGGTTGGGTTTGGATTGGTTCGGTTGGGACATGTTGGGTTAGGTCAGGTTGATTCAGGTTGGGCTAGGTCAGGTTGATTAAGGTTGGGTTAGGTTAGGTCAGGTTGGGTAAGGTCGGGTTAGGTCAGGTCGAGTTAGACTAGAATGTGTTAGGTTAGCTTATGTTAATTATGGATACCTTAGTTGTATGTCATTTCAATGCATGCTGAAGCAACTCAGTGCAGTAAAGTGCAACCTAGTGCAAGAAAATGCAACCTAGTGCAAGAAAGTGCAACCTAGTGCAACCTAATGCAAGAAAGTACAACCTTGATTTGTTCAAAATATGTCTAGGTTGTGGTAGAATGGGTTGGGTTAGGTTGTATTAAGAAATGTCGAGTTAGGTTAGGTCGAATTAGGTTAGGTCGAGTTAGGTTAGGTCGAGTTAGGTTAGGTCTAGTTAGGTAAGGTCGAGTTAGGTTAGGTCGAGTAGGTTAGGTCATACAGGTTAGGTCGAGTTAGATTAGGTGAGTTAAGTTAGGTCGAGATAGGTTAGGTTAGATCGGGTTAGGCTAGCATAAGCTATTATTATTTATATATTATATATATAAATTAGGAATATTTAAGTTTAATTATTCAAATTAACGCATGCTAAAGAAACTCAGTGCAAGTGCAACTTAGTGCAAAACAGTGCAACTTAATGCAACAAAGTGCAAGATAGTGCAAGAAAGTATAACATAGTGCAAGAATGTGCAATGTAGTGCAAGAAAGTGCAAGAAAGTACAACATAGTGCAAGAGAGTGCAAAACAGAGCAAAAAGTGCAACATGGTGCAAAAAATGCAATAATTGCAACATAGTCCAAGAAAGTGCAACTAAGTGCAAGAAAGTTCAACTTAGTGCTCCAAAGTGCAATTTATGCATCAAAATGCCACTTAGTGAAACAAAGTGCACCTTAGTGCAAGAAAGCGTAACTTAGTGCATGAAAGTGCAACTTAGTGCAAGAAAGTGCAACTTAGTGCAAGGAAGTGCAACTTAGTGCAAGAAAGTGCAACTTAGTGCAAGAAAGTGCAACTTAGTGCAAGAAAGTGCAACTTAGTGCAAGAAAGTGCAACTTAGTGCAACAAAGTGCAACTTAGTGCAACAAAGTGCAACTTAGTGCAACAAAGTGCAACTTAGTGCAACAAAGTGCAACTTAGTGCAAGTTAGCGCAACTTAGTGCAACTTAGTGCAACAAAGTGCATCTTAGTGAAGTAAAGTAATAAAGATTAGGTTAAGTCGGGTTAGGTCGGGTTAAGTTAGGTCGGGTTAGGTTAGGTCGGCTTAGGTTAGGTCAGGTTAGTTTAGGTCGAGTTAGGTTTGGTCGGGTTAGGTTAGGTCGGGTTAGGCTAGCTTATGTTAATTAGGGATATTTAATTTTAATTAGTCAATTTAATGCATACTAAAGGAACTTAGTGCAAGTTCAACTCAATGCAAAAAAGAGCAACATAGTGCAAAAAAGTGCAACATAGTGCAAGAAAGTGCAACATAGTGCAAGAAAATGCAACCTAGTGCAAGAAAATGCAACCTGGTGCAAGAAAATGCAATATAGTACAAGAAAGTGATACACAGTGCTAGAAAATGCTGCACAGTTGAAGAAAGTGCAACATAATGCAAAAAAGTGCAAAAAATGCAACATCGTTCAAGAGAGTGCAAGAAAATGCAACATAGTTCAAGAAAGTGCAACAAAGTGCAATGAAGTGCAACATAGTGCACGAAAGTGCAACATAGTGCAAGAGCGAGCAACATAGTGCAAGAAAGTGCAATTTAGTGCACGAAAGTTCAACTTAATGCACAGAAGTGCAACATAGTGCACCAATGTGCAGCTTACTGCAACAAAGTGCAATAAGTGCAATTAAGTTTAGGTTAGGTCGGGTCAGGTTAGGTTAGGTCGGGTTAGGTTAAGTCGGGATAGGTTAGGTCGGGTTAGGTTAGGTCGGGTTAGGTTAGGTCGGGTTAGGTTAGGTCGGGTTAGGTTAGTTCGGATTAGACTCGCTTATGTTAATGAGGTATATTTAAGTTTAATTAGTCATTTTAATGCATGTTGAAGGAACACAGAGCAATAATTTGCCATTAAGTGCAACTTAGTGTCATAAAGTACAACTTAGTGCAATAAAGTGCAAGAAAATGCAAGAATGTGCAACTTAGAGCAAGAAAGTGCAACTTAGAGCAAAAAAGTGCAACTTAGTGCAACCAAATGCAATATAGTGCAAGAAAGTGCTAAAAATGCAACCTAGTGCAGGAAAGTGCAATATAGTTAAAGTAAGTGCAACTTAGTGAAAGAAAGTGCAACTTTGTGCAAGAAAGTGCTACTTAGTGCAACAAAGTGCAACTTATTGCAATAAAATGCAACTTAGTGTACCAAAGTGCAACTTAGTGTAACAAAGTGCAATTTAGTGCAACAAAGTGCAACTAAGTGCAACAAAGTGTAACTTAGTGCCAGAAAGTGCAACTTAATGCCACAAAGTGCAGTAAGCACCATAAAGTTTAGGCTAAGTCGGGTTAGGTTGGGTCGGGTTAGGTTAGGAAGGGGTTCGATTAGGTCGGGTTAGGTTAGGTCGGGTTAGGGTAGGTCGGGTTAGGTTTGGTGGGGCTAGATTAGGTCGGGTTAGGTTAGGTCGGGTTAGGTTAGGTCGGGTTAGGTTAGGTCGGGTTAGGTTAGGTCGGGTTAGGTTAGGTCGGGTTAGGTTAGGTCGGGTTAGGTTAGGTCGGGTTAGGTTAGGTCGGGTTAGGTTAGGTCGGGTTAGGTTAGGTCGGGTTACGTTAGGTAGGGTTAGGTTAGTTCGGGTTAGGCTAGCTTATGTTAACTATTGATATTTAATTTTAATTAGTCAATTTAATGCATAATAAAGGAACTTAGTGCAAGTGCAACACAGTGCAAAACAGTGCAACTCATATATTTAAGTGCAACATAGTACAAGAAAATACAACATGGTGCAGTAAAGTGCAACTTAGTGCAAGAAAGTGCAACTTCGTTCAACAAAGTGTAACTTAGTGCGTGAAAGTACAACTTAGTGCATCAAAGTGCAATAAAGTATATGTTAGGTCGGGTTAGGTTAGGTTAGTTCGGGTTAGGTTAGTTTAGGTCGGGTTAGTTTAAGTCGTGTTGGGTTAGGTTTAGTCGTGTTAGGTTAGGTCGGGTTAGGTTACGTTAGGTCGGGTTAGGATAGGTTAGGTCGGGTTAGGTTAGGTTAGGTCGGGTTAGGTTAGGTTGGATTATGCTAGCTTATTTTAACTAGGGATGATTAAGTTTATTTAGTCAATTTAATGCATGTTAAAAGAACTCAGTGCCATAAAGTGCAACTTAGGGCAATAAAGTGCAAGAAACTCAAGAAAGTGCAAGAAAATGCAATAAAGTGCAACTTATTGTCACAGAGTGCAACTTAGTGCATGAATGTGCATCTTAGTGCGAGAAAGTGCAACGAAGTGCAATAAAATTAAGGTTAGGTCGGGCTAGGTTCGGTCGTGCTAGGTTCGGTCGTGCTAGGTTAGGTCGGGTTAGGTTAGGTCAGGTTAGATTAGGTCGGTTTACATTAGGTCGGGTTTGGTTAATTCGGGTTAGGCTAGCTTATGTTAATTAGGGATATTTAATTTTTATTAGTCAATTTAATGCATACTAAAGGAACTTAGTGCAAGTGCAACTCAGTGCAAAAGTGTAACTTAATGCAATAAAGTGCAACATAGTGCAAGAAAGTGCAACAGGGTGCAAGAATGTGCAACTTAGTGCAAGAAAGTGCAACTTAGCACAAGAAAGTGCAACTTCGTGCACGAAAGTGCAACTTAGTGCTACAAAGTGCAACTTAGTGCAACTTAGTGCAATAAAGTATAGGTCAGGTCGGGTTAGGTTAGGTCGGGTTAGGTTAGGTCGGGTTAGGTTAGGTCGGGTTAGGTTAGGTCGTGTTAGGTTAGGTCGGGTTAGGTTAGTTTAGGTCGGGTTAGGTCAGGTCGTGTTAGGTTAGATTTGGTCGAGTTAGGTTAGATTTGGTCGTGTTAGGTTAGATTTGGTCGTGTTAGGTTAGGTTTGGTCGTGTTAGGTTTGGTTAGGTCGTGTTAGGTTAGGTCGGGTTAGGTTAGGTCGGGTTAATTTTTAATCATTTGGAGTGCTACTATTTGATTGGTAATTAATAATTTTAACTTCAGAATACGATTTCAGAACTGTGATTTTGAATGCTATGTTTTAATTTTAAATTTCAGTCAGTTTCCTCTCATGATATTAAACCTTTTTCTAATAGTAAATTTACATCGTTTTTTTTATTCATAATAGTGTTTAAATTGTCTGTGTTCTGTTTTTGTTTATATTCATGTGTCACTACCTACACACCTACATTACCTTGAAACTTAATTACTTTTAATAAATATATTTCTTCAGCACAGTACACTATACACACAGTAAGTAAAGCATACTATTATTACTACTATTAAGTATTCGTGTGTATGAGGATTCGTCACAATGGAATATTATGTTTTTACCACGGCCGTAGAAGTCTGGACACTCGCCTGGATATTTGACCCCGTTTTATTTTGGTGGCCCAGAAGGGGCACATCCTAGGTTAGTGTCTAACTACTAGGAGTTAGGAGGGAGCGGGAGGGGTAGCAGCGTGCCAGGCCTGCGGCCTATACGCTCTAACTACTGCATGCAGCTTGGGTTAGGGAGGACCTACTGTGAGGTTATGAAGCGCAAACAAATCAATAAGGCAAGTTAATTACTAACCACATTACAAAAAAAATTATAAATGTCTAAAATAATCTAAAATCCTGGTATTAAAATGTGAAGAAACTATCTGCAAAAGAAGTACAAATATGCGATATGTTCTTAAAAATTCAAAGAAAGCACATTCAAAACTAAATTACAATAAATTTTGCACACATAAATAGCTGTACGAGGCACTTACGGAAACTTTACTCGATCTACTCGTTGCTGTGTGTTGGTCAACAACAGGTGGTGGCCATGCCCTTCCCCTCTGTATTCTATGGCCATGCCGTAAGCTGCCCTACGTGAAGTCGGTGTATTTGTGCCCTTGTTGCGTTTTTTTATTGGTGTCCCAGAAGGGGCACACCCTAGGTTAGTGTCTAACTACTAGGAGTTAGGAGGGAGCGGGAGGGGTAGCAGCATGCCAGGGCTGCGGCCTATATGCTCTAACTACTGCATGCAGCTTGGGTTAGGGAGGAACATGGCTCAAATGGCCTACTGTGAGGTTATGAAGCGCCAAGCCACCCTTTGTGGCCTGGCGCTTCCCTCAGATTTAACTGGGAGCTAATCCCGTAGAGGGTCATGGTAAACCCGCGAGGTCACGGGAGGAAACCCATGACGATAGACATGCGAGGTGGGTTCTCCATGCTAGGAAGAAAATGCTATGTATAACATGCTTTGTTAGTTATGTTAGAAGGCGAAAATTAAAGACGAGCAGGGAGGGCTCGTGATCCAGCTGTAAAAGATAAACTTAAATTAAACTTAGCTGTACTTAACCTAGGGGAAATAACCTAAGTTTCCCGAAGGGTGGGCATGAGTGCCCGCGGTCCCATTTTAGGTGGGAGGTTCTTGTCGCCTATCACGCAGTCATGGCTAGGTTGTGCAGTACGAGAGCCCTCGCTGGGCCATACGCTCTCTGCTGTGCCATGACTGATTCCGCGATGCATTAATAGAAGGTCAGTGCATATCTAATTACGCGCAGCCATGGCTCGGTTGTGCAGTACGAGAGCCCTCGCTGGGCCATACGCTCTCTGCGAAATACCATGGCTGATACCACGATGCATTAGCATATTTGAGCCATTTGCAGTTCTCGCATGGGCAAGTTGGCGAATTTTTCTTGATTCCCAGGTTGGTTCGACTTCTTGGAGTCGGCTTCTTCTCCACCCTGGTGATCTTCTTTTGAGGAGCTTACGATGGTTTTTCGCACAAGATGTGTTTCGGCATTTCGTGCGTCATGCGCACCGCTGGGTTATATTTCCTTAGTGTGAGCACTAGGGGATTAGTGGACTTGGCCGCAGCTTTGTAGAAGTTGCAAGTCAAGTGCTGGATATGGTCTGTGAGCCGGGGATATTTCAGCTCATTGTAGAGGACTACATTGGGCGTATATCTTGGTGCTCCTGCGGCCCTTCTGAGGGCTTTGTTTTGGAGCATTGTTAGTGGGTGCATATGACACTTTGCAGCATATCCCCAGGCTGGGGCTGCATATGTCAATATAGGTCTAACTAGGGCTGAGTACAATCTGATCCCAGATTTAGTGCTCAGATTGTGGCTGTTATTGAGGAGAGGGTATAGCTGGGCTAGGCGGGCATTTGCCTGCCGTAGCTTAGCATTGGTAGAGACATGCAAAATTCGCGTTATCATTTGGTAGCAGACTTAACTTCACTTTCCTATACATAACAGAGCATAGTCTGCTATTCAATTGGCCACGAAATTTTATGTGTTTTCATTTACGTGTGTTGCGTCTTTACAGAGATTGGCCTCTCTACCGTGTAAGCATTCCCCGCGGCAAGTCACGACAATATCGGCCAGCGGGAGACGTCGAACGAGTCTATAGTCACTTGGAGTCTAGTCAGCTGTCAGAAAATAACGCGAATTGCATGTCTCTAAGAATTGGTATGAGCCTTCCAGGTTAGTTTGGAGTCTAGTATGACTCCAAGATATGTAACCTTGGGTTGGTACTCGATTGGCGCGCCAAACAGGGAGGTCTGGGGAAGAGCTGGAGGAATTTTTCTTCGGGCAAAGACAACTGCTTCTGACTTGCCTACATTTATCTTGATGCACCAAAGTGTGAACCAGGCCTCTAGGGCCTGTAATGCTTCTTGTACTTTGGCTACAGCAAGTGAGGCATGCCAAGAAGTTGCAAACACAGCTGTATCATCTGCATAGCTTGCAAGCTGGGTTGTGGGAATGGTGGGTATGTCAGCTATGTATATGTTAAACAATACTGGGCCGACAATGGAGCCCTGAGGTATTCCTGCTCCAATAGGGTAAGGGTCTGACCTTGCTCCAGGTAGCGTAACTACAAAGCTGCGTTCACTAAAGTAGTTATGCACTAATTTTATATAGCAGTCGGGAATGCCCGCTCTGTGCATTTTATACACTAGCTCAGCATGCCATACTCTGTCGAATGCTTTCTCTATGTCGAGGAATAGAGCGACAGTATACCTGCGTTGATTGAAGCCTTGCGTTATATGCTCTACAATACGAACAAGCTGTTGTGTTGTAGAGTGACTGCATTTGAAGCCGAATTGCTCATTTGGCAGGATGTTATTCTGTCCAATGTGCATCTGAATGCGGCTGAGCAGGATGCGCTCGGCGAGTTTGGACAGGGCACTTAGTAGACTAATTGGCCTATAGTTCTCGAGGAGAGTGGCATCCTTTCCTGGCTCGGGGAAGATAATGACATGTGCACACTTACATTGGTCAGGGAAGTGATGAGTGCGCATTATGCCATTAATGCACTCAGCAATAGCATCTAGGGTTGACTGGGGCAGCTTCTTAAGGACAAGGGCCTGAATGCCGTCATATCCAGATGCTTTGCGCGGTGTCAGTCTGTGGACAATGCGCTTAATTTAAGTCTCATCGGTCAACACAGGCATTGTTCTAGGAACCTCTGTCATGAGTGCAGCGACTCTCTCCTCAATGTTCCTGGTGTGATCAGGGTCTGAGGGATCCTGGTTGGGCTGGAATGCAGCTGCTAGTGTATCTGCTAGCAGTGTTGCCTTTTCCTGGGGTGAATAGGCCTCGCCACCAGGGTCCTTAAGGGGGGGCATGTGGAGAGGTTTATTTAACAAGCCTCGTGTCATTCGCCACAGGCTGTTGTCCTCTGTACTGAGGGCAGAAACTTTGTCTTGCCACTCTGCACACCTATGATTGAATATTTCATTCTTTATCTGCTCCTGTAGCCTTCGGAAGCAGTTCTTATGATGAAGGGACCCTGTCCGTTGCCAGTGCCG
>PNEQ01095855.1:0-16779 GCA_003012365.1 Medauroidea extradentata | reverse complement strand
CCCGTGCATTTAATGAGTAGATATTGTAGCTAAAATTTATCGGAGCAGTTTAATGTAGTTGTAAACATTGCACGACCCTATGTAAATAAAAGCACATGGCATTATTTGTGTTTACATCGGCGGAAAGATATAAACTGGCAGGAAATAGAAATTAATCAGGGCTTTTTTGAGTGTTCACTTTATTCCGAATCACCTATACAGTACGACCTCAATATAGATCCTAATACGTCGTAGTTGGAGAGAGGCCGGTTGGCTTGCACAAGCGGTGCGCAGTTTTCAAACTGTCACTGCCGCATTTTTTAACGGATTTTCGCTATTTTTGTTTTATTTTTAATATTGTGACTTACCAAGTAATAACTGCAACTCTACAATTCATATTTTAATGCCGTGAATTAGATTCAGTATGTTTTATTAATTGTCAACTTAATTACTTACAATTTTTTTTGTCATATAATTTGGTTATTTTTTGAGGGTTCCTGAGATTGTATTCGTAGAATCGCTACCTTCGTTAAATCCAGGGTTCGTAAAATCGGGGGTCTAGTGTACTTGCATTTATACATTTTAACAAATATATGTTGTAACAGAATCAGTATAAGAAGAACTAGATGTGTATTTTGAAATATTGTAATAAATGACAATGTAGTTTGAATAATAAAGTTGAACATTAACATATCAGTATGTTGCATTTTCACAGAAATTTCTTTTACTCCATGCAGTAAAATTTATTAACATTAAAGTAGTTCAGGATGTATACCTATCAGTATCTAAATCAGACCCACGTTAAGCAGAAAAACAGTATAAAATGTCTATAAAACATTTCCAAACACACTGTAAACCTCTTTTTAAAGGTTTTATTGTCCCAGTCCATTGGATCTGATACTGCTGTGTAAGCTAAACGAGTGGAAGTAAACTTATATTCCATTCTGCTAATATTTATGTAATTTTTTTATTGTAATATGATGTATATTTATGCTTTTAGAGCTGTATCGAACACAAACAGTACGTAAAACTAAAAACCAGGAACATTGCACTGTTTATTTTCTGGTAATACCTACTGTTATTTAACATTTTATGTTTAGGACGTACCTTAGCGCCACTGTTTTTTTTTTTTTTTTTTTTTTCCGTTTTGAATCCTGAACTTGTCTTGACATCAATTTTACTTGGTAATGTAAACGACATCGTATCAGAGTCCGCAGCATACATTCCTCGTGTGCCCGACAAGTGTTGAACCATGTAGAAAAATACGTATTTGTTTGTTGTTTGATACGCGCTTCTATTAGGGAAGATACTTTCTTTCAAATCAAAATATTTCTTAGCTGTTCGAGAATACTTGTAACTAGAAGCTGGTAATGTCTCTGAGCACGTTTGATGCTGCTTTCAGATGAATTCTGCATTCAGGCGACGACCTTTGTTGCCACAAACGTAATTTCTATAGTAAGATGATACCTTATCTTCTGATTGGTGTTGCTATGATCAGTCTGTTCGCTGTAACAATTTGGGCAGATGAATGTATCTAAGCATCTTTTTACATTACATTCAGAAAAATAGTACACTGTACAATCTTGGATTGTTTGTGTTTCCTTCGTTGTTTCAGGATATACGTAGCCTACAAAAAGGTGTACTTAGCTACGTATTTAGTACCAACAATTTACTTGCAGGTAACTATAATAGAAAAGTTATTAAATTAACGTTTACACTTTTAGTGCACATAATAATTAATAAAATTATTGTTTGAATCTAAAACTATTTTGACAGCAATAAGGTGCAGAGGCTTATTTGAAATGCACATGTTTGAATGGCTTTTGATAGCTTAGGCCTAAGACAGCAGATTATCCATGACCTGATTGGAAGCCCTCTGAATACAAACTGTCACACGTATAATCAGTCAGTGCTTCTAAAACTACGTGGAACAAAATCATTAAGGGTGTTCAGTGGGGAAAACCCGTAATTTTATATTTGTATGAAATAGTGGTGCTGCTGCTCCATACTTACACCATTTCACCCCTCACCAGACCTCAATGTTAGGCGCTGAACAAAACCTCTCACCCACAAATACTCATTCAGCTGCAAGAGTAAATCAGATACATGTATATTTTTTTGTCTTCTTTTGCTGAAAATGCACTTGGCTCCGTTTCATACTAAGATGCAATGTGCACTCTCGACGTTTAGCTCTCAGCATTGGTTTTCTTGGAGCATTGTCGTCCTGCTGTTATTTTGCATGTTTATTGAAAATGTCGCCATTTACTAATCCCGCCGGCATTTCCGTATGAGAAGTCTTGCTTGTATGACACATATCCACACTTGTTTTCTGGCACGTTTTAGTCTTCATTTTGTTTGGTATCGCAAGAGATTTGGAACTGTTTCATGTTCTGTGTTGGAGCACTAGGGGTACACATACGAGGGAGAGCAAAATAATTTTGTTACTTTCATACTCCGTTTTTGAACTGGTTTGGTTCAAAATGATCTGCACAAATTACGTAGTAGGTCAGGGAAGTATCTGGAACTTTAGAAGTTTACCTTTTCCACTCTTTAAAACGCACTCCAGGCATCTAAAAATATTTTTAAAAATCTAACGATCCTACAGTATTATATTTACAATTTCGTATTTATATTTCACATCTTTTTAAATTACTGAAAAATCAATAAACTTCTATGCACGAAAATTTAGAGACCACGTTGTTAGTGAATGATGAGTTAGTGGAATGCTACACAAGTAGTGTTCCTGGGATACATGTTTTACTTTAAAGAAACCTAAACCACAAATATCAACTGTAGGATTATACTGAGTTCAATGAAGCTTTATTAACAGTTCATCCATAAATTTTTACATATTTCGGTATGCAGTTTCAACGTTTTAGGTAGGCAACATTACTTTTTAAAACCAAACTGCACCACACGTAATGAATGAATATTTTGATTTTAAATTTAGGCATCCTCTGATCGATTGTAAATTTGCAGCATTATTCGGTGCAAACAACTCATTGCTAAATGGTTCGTATGTGCGCTTATGTAAAATTGCAGTTTAGCAAGTCATGTTAGTCATACCTTGTGTGAGAACTATCCAAATATTTGTGATAACGAAGCAACTGAGTTAATGAAACTAGATTTAGTATTTTAAAGTAAAATTAATTAATGCATGTTTTAATTAATTTTATGAACTTATATTTTATTTTATCTTAGAAATATATTTTATTATACATTATTTTGCAGCTCAAAATCCTTTCATTTGTCTCCCGTACGGTCTTAAGAAGTATAGGTTTGAAGCTGGTCACTTGCCTAAATGTCAGTAATGTATTTCTGACCACTCATGAAATTCGTAATGTTTTCGTTAAATGCGGAGCATCAACAATGGTTCATTCGTTCATTTTTGTTCAAATGAAAAGCACACAAGTATAAGTAATTTATAACTTATTATTAATAATTTACGAAAATTGACACTCAAACTCAAAAGAGCTAAAAATTTTCATGAGAGTTCGTTTATAGATATGAGTAGCATAATACTAGGCTACTTTAATTTCTCCTGAAAATTAACGTCATGCTGTTTGTTGGTGTTGTACGCACTTGTGTCGTATTTATTTCAGTAAAATTAGGCACTTCCGCAACTCGCAAAGTGAAGAAAAAAGTACTGAAAATGCTACAGCCTTACAGCTGATGGTATATATTGTAGGATAAAAAAAACTTAAAATAAGAAATCTTATAGAACCCTTAGAACACCCAGATACTTACATTTGTTACTAATTTTCTTACAATTAAATTTCACAAGTTACATTACTAAGTGGCTTGTGAAGGTAGTATATTTGTCTTACAGAACATATTCATGCCGTTACTTATGAAAACAAAGTTGCCAACATAGACCTACCAAAGAAAAGGAATTTATTACATAATGTTGGAAAAGTTAAATATTAAATTAACTATCAACATACCGTTACGGAAGAAGCTTTTAAATTAATTAGTGAATTTCGTGTTCACGAAGAGAAATTAATACAGAATGCCCCGGTCCCTTTTTTTTTTCCAAAAAAAAAAACTGGAAATTAAGTTTTAACCCATTATATTTGAGAGGCCCATCGAACTAGAAATTTGATAGCTTAGCATTCATGAAGTGCAGTTAAAATCACTGCATTCAACTACATTCAATTATTTAAAAGATATCTGTCTAGCTATCTATATTACGAATTTCTGTCGGTCGAAATTTATGCCATTGAACTTACGCATTGTTTACTCGTGGTGTTTGAAATATTTTGGCCTACTAGTATAAACTCAACGTAACATTTCAATTGTTAATATTTACAACTAAGTGATATTTGTATGCGTGTGAACTAAAAAGGACCAAAAGGCTTCACGGGGAAACAAAACATTGATGTGTTTGTACAAATGTTCCTCGCATTAGAACAACCTCAATACAAACATTTTTAACCTACTGTCCATTGGCATAGTAACTCACATTTCATCAACACAAAAAATAAATAAAATAAATAACTTACGGTCAACGCATTGGACAACTTAACAAGACATCTATTTGCTGTCTAGGACAAGTGATGAGCTGTGTTCAAGGTCAGTGACCGGTTCTGTTGGGAGGAGTAGACACACGTCGCTAAGGGGAGGGAGTAAGAACGGGAGGGGGTGTCTTGTACCTGCTTCTGTTGGGATGGAAAGAGTAGTTGTCAGACTGTTCGCTAGGTTTGCTCTATGTCAACACTCAAGCGACGGTGGCGACTGCGGTGGGCGAGCTTACAACTTCACTTTCCTCTTGGAAAACCGCGTAGATATTTTAACCTGGGCGTGCGACTTACATACCTCTATATATTCAATGGGCAAGCCAAGGCCAGCGGCCCGGCCACTCCCTTCTCCCATCCTACACAACCAGACCGAGCGCGCCGCTCTGCCACGCACGTCATGGTGGGGGATTGTGGGGTACCATTTTATTTGGAAGACACCTTTTCATCGTACTAAAATATAATTTCAATAAAAACCTATTTTAAGTCATAATTGTTCTACATACAGTTCAGAAAAAAAAAACACTTAATTTTTTTTTAATTTGGGGGGGGGGGTCAAATTTAGTTACCTCGGGACTAACAATATCGACGAACTAATGATACAATTTCCTGGCACTGTGCAATGTTGTTAGATCATGGTTTTACTGCACCTAGTCACTACATAAACACTTATCTGCTACGTGCCGAGAACAATTCCGCCTACACACGTGACTTGTTATTGATAGTGTGCCTGACTAACTGTACATAGGCATTCCTCCGCGTGCATGTCTGTGTGCATGTATACGTGCCTAGCCACCCGTGGTGTTGTCAAGTCTCAGCGCATGCAGACTACCTACCCGTGTAGTGTGCGGACTTCAAATACAAACTATCCGTAATGCACACCTCCACTTTTGTGATTCAAATTTTGTAAAAAAAAGTGAATCATGGGGTACATTTGCGGCGAATATGATAGATAGGATTTTACCTTGTCCTAACAAAAGAAAAACACTGTGAGACTTTGCATGAGCTAGAAGTCATTTTTCTGTACAGTTGTTAATAAAAGTACCTTATATACCCGAATCTAAAATGAGGTTTTTTACCATAATTTGTTATTAAAAAAGTGAGGGTTACTTTTGATATGGTACGTTGATTTTTAGATAAAAAAATTTTTGGGCAGTTGTTTTAGAATTGTGTTACCTATACAGTAGACTCCCGATTATCCGTGTGCAAATTATCTGGTTTACTGATTATCTGCACAAAATATTTCACGTTAATTAGTTTAAAAAAAAGTTGAAAAAATAAAAAAAAAATAAAAAAATTTGGTTTTTTATAAAGACACGCTGTGTTCACTCGCATAATGTTTATCGTGCTATGCCCACAGCCATGCAGCCATATTTTGAAAGGCTTGAAGAAGATTTAAGTATTTTCCGGCAGGCTAAACAATTAGCCCTGTGCATGAATGGATTAACAAGGCTATTCCGTGTGTCGCGCGTGTATGGATTAACGAGATTTTATCTACGATAAATTACATATCCGTAGTTTTTATTATATTTGTTTTTAGATTATTAGTGCATACCCCCTGATCGTTAATGCGAATACTGGTTTAGAGAGGGTGAGAGGATGGTTTAGAGAAGGGAGAAAATGGTTTAGAGAGGGGAGAAAATGGTTTAGAGAGGGGAGAAAATGGTTTAGAGAGGGGAGAAAATGGTTTAGAGGGGAGAGAAAATGGTTTAGAGAGGGGGAGAAAATGGTTTAGAGAGGGGAGGGTATGGTTTAGAGAAGGGGGAATAATGGTTTAGAGAAGGGGAAACGATGGTTTATAGAAGGGAAGAGAATGGTTTAGAGTGGGGGAGAGGATGGTTTAGAGAGGAGGGAGATTGGTTTAGAGAAGGGTAGAGGATGGTTTAGAGAGGGGGAGAGGATGGTTCAGTTGGGTGTGGAGGTAGGCTTAGAGAGGGGGAGAGGGTGGTAAATTACAATTGCTTAAAAAATAAGCCATTCTTTCTAACAAAGAATAAAAAAATAATATAAATCAGAATGTCAGCTTAGTAAAAATTACTAGATATTTTCTGTATAAACATGTGTGGTATTTATTTAGTGTTTTGTATCCATTTTATTTAATTTAAAATAAAATGTGTAGTGAACCGTTACTGGGATGATTTATTATTCACCTCCCATGAAATTGGCATCCCTTTGTTTTGTTGTTTAATGAAACTTTCAAATTGTCTTCCTACAGCATGAAAACACTTTCTTTGTTACCTTAACATTATCTGCGAAATAGTGGTGTTTTATAGTGGGTGAATCTGCTTTCAGATATAAAATGTAACTTAACTTACGTAGTATTTCTGAGAAGCTTAAAGATTGTTTACGTGACACTTTTTTTATCATTACAAATTTCATGTTAGCACAGTAATTGCTCCACAACTTCTTCAGCGTAAATTTTTAGAGGTACTGTGATTGTTGTCTACAATAAAAAATGTGTAAATTATTACAAGCACAGAGATAACAAAAGAATACTCACCATAGACATGAGACATAATGGAGACCACAAAGTGTGGAAGAAAGTATAGCTGCCGCATGGTTAGGTGATACTTTTGGAAATATACTGTTGAAAAAAATAACTAGGAATACTTCCGTTAGTACCGGGCAACAATGGTAGAAATAAAAAAACCAAGATGATAAAAGTGTTTTGAGTTTAATTTATTATTATGCATCTAGGAATATAAAAATAGTTTTTAATATTTATTTTAAAAGTAAGTTAACAAACATGTTTGTAATATGATGGTTGTACGAAGGTTGGTGATGATGCAGAAATAGTTCTGTAAATTATGTAAAACTGCTAAAATATTGAAAATCTTTAAATTGGAGTGGTGTACATATGTTTATTTTCTGAAAAGTGTAGAGTTACATTCAGCATTTATTACAATAAACATCGTAGTTTTTAGAGGTGAGTAGTAGGTAGCAGCGAATAAACAATCTACAAGACTGTACGTCAGCTTGTAGTACAACCATCAGCCATCGTGTCGTATGCAGCTGAAATTTTGTATTTACATTGGTTTTTTTTCTTTTCTGAAAGCGATGTAAATTCTATTTAATGTGGAATTGTGCAGTAATGTTTTAATTGCAAGGAAGAAAGAGATGAACATTCATCATCACCAACAACGTGATAAAAGCGTAGTGAGCGTGAAACCACAGAGTAAATAAGTGTGACAGAGCAACATGGCATGGTTTTCAGCGAACTCGTTTACTTTTTTGGATTATCAGGATATCAGAGCGGTTTTATTCTCGTGGCTGTTTGGTAATGCTGAAATTTAGTATGCCTAGTTTCCAAAATTGCAAGGAAATTGATATGTAAGTAAAGTCACATTCGCCATGTCTATTTGTATCGCGGAAATAACAGCAGAACTTGATGTCATCGACCACCAAAGGATGAGTAGTGGATACTTGGCACGTATTTGTGTTTCTACAATTTTCCAATACAATGTTTAATTTGTATAGGCCTACAATTAAAGTTAAATAAATTACAAATCCCCATAATATACTTCCACGTATTCAAATTTTTGGTACAGTAATGTATTTAGGACTCCTAAATTTTGTTTGTGCAACAGTACTGATTAGTGTGTCACATGAATATAGAGGTTATCAAAATAGTTTCATTAGTTGTATGATAAATAAGTTACGTATCTATACAGTTCAAGATTAGAAAAAACCTATTAATAGGCCTGCAATACTTGAGTATAGTCTTCTATTTCTGGTATGTTATAAAAACAATATCTGGAAAGAATTGTTTCCTATTTTGTTAAATTATTTTATTGAGTTACATTAATCACAAAGTTACTTCGTTTTACTAAAACATGTTGACAGAGAATTGTACTTGCAGGTAGGGGAACACAAAAAACCATTTTTTTGCGCGGTTGCGCTGTCACATTATTTCGCTGGCCAAGCCAGCTTCCTCAGGCGACGAATGATTACGCACTAGAAAACGGCCACTAGGCTACTAATTACTAAAACATGTAGACAGAGGTGCACAAGTACTTACAGAATCTTACTTGCAGGTAGGGGAACACAAAACACAGATGGACAACACATTTTTTGCGAAATTGCGCTGTCACGTGTTACCCTACCTGCAAATACTACGTATTATGTAAGTAGTATTGTTCATCTCTGTCTACATGTTTTAGAAATTAGAGGCTAGCTGCTGTTTTCCCACCTTCTCTTTGTGCACTACGTTGTAATGTACATACATATTTAATTGGAAAGGCATTTCTTAAGTATTTCTCAATTAGTCTACACTATTTCTTATTATGTACACAAATATTCTGACTAAATTTTTTAACACCTAACAATCTTCCTGGCTTATTTGTGCACGGCAGGGTATGTGTCCTTTTCGGCGACTAATTTTTGTCGCGCCTTAGCAGCTTGCTGTCGAGGGCTTAATATGTCCTGAGATGAGCGGGTCTCCAATTCAGACATTTAATTTAGAAAATAAAAGAATAAAGTTGCGTTTCACTCCTTATATTGTTGACTCGTTCAAAGTACACAAGTTCACAAAACACTTTACAACTCTTCCTGATCTCAAATCTTCGTACACACTTATTTACAGAGTTTACAACTGACTTAACACGTCTCTCACAACTTTGCCACTGAAATATTACACTACTGACTTATCACTGGCACTCTGCCACGTTGATTGACTGTTTCGTGGGAGCCTCTGACTACTGACTTCCGCTTTCCGGCGGATACTGCGGGCACGCCTCGTGGCGGCCGATAGAGCTACGCAAGTGGGTGCGTTCCCAAAGCTACCGCGCGCTAGAGTGACCGACTCGCTACGTCGTTTCTAGACACTCGGGAGGTAGAGCAGGTTTGGGTAGGAGGGTTTAGGTGGCAGGCTACCGCCACAACCCGTAAGGAAGGAGCGAGGGTTTAGGTGGCAGGTTACCGTCACAACCCCGGATAGGTGGTTAGTTGAGGGTAAGAGAGTAGGAGGGTTTAGGTGGCAGGCTACAACCACAACCCGTAAGGTAAGGGGGGAGTGCCTAGAGAACTCGGTAGGAGCCGAGCCCTAGGAAACACTGATTTCTGGATGGCGAGAGGCGCCTTATATACCCGTCCGAGGTGGTGGAAGTTCCGTTAGGTGGGTGGGTTCAAAATGGCCGCTCGGGAAGAGAACATAATTTCGCTCGCCACATAAACACAACATACTCATTATTACAATATTATTACGTGTTGCCGTTTAAACTCATTTTAAATAACAATCATAAATTAGAGACACTTTAAATAATATTATTTACATCAAATATTTATCTCGTGCATAATTTATCTTATTTCACCAAAGTACGTGCACGTAGTTTTTGGCATCATGGCCGTGACTGTAAACAAATAAATATTACGTGAAATGTTTTTCAGGTACGTGAGTCTTTCTTTACACACACAAATTATTACAATAAAATAGTATTTGATTCCTAACAAGTGCAAATAGCGTAATATTATGTACATATTCAGAAATCGGCAACACGTGGTTACGTTCTAGGCCTAACCTACAAATGCAACACAGGTAAACTTAGAAAGTGAGGCGAGCTTTAGTATGGATATTATTAAGGACGCAGTGGCGATGCGTCAATCCCTCCCGAAGGAAAAGCGAGGCTCCCGAAAAAAAATCTATCGCTAATCCTTAACTAGGAAGAGAAAGACACAAGGTGCCGGGCATGCCTCAGGCATTAATCCTTTATTGCCCGGCTATCTGAACAAAAGGAAAGCAAGGTAAGTGAACTTTACAATCTCTCTCTTAAGATGTCAAAGTTTCTGGGTACAAGTCCATATCTCTCTCGAGATTTAAGGGTGTCTTCTGGTTGGTTGACTCACCCCGGAGTTGTTTGGAGGCCACAGGTACGGACGTGGTTTCTTGGGGCGCAAGGGGGTCTCCTTGTAGCGTCCCTGCTTCTGTGTGGGGTCCCCTCGGCAAGTCCGCCAAAGAGGGGTGCGGTCTCTGGAATCCGGCGGGTAGCTCTTGGCGACTGCGTCAGGTGGAGGAAGGGCGTGTGCCCCTAGGTTGGCTGAAGTGGCGCCGGCGGCGCTCTGGTTACGTGGCTGGAGGCTATGGCGGCTGTGGCTCGCCTGCTCGCTGGGCGGGGGTCCACTGGTTTTGGCTGGGTGGCCCTCGTTTGGTGATGGTGCTTCGGCTGTAGCACCGGACTGGAGGTTTGCCTCTCGTGCGTTGGAGGCTGTTAGGCAGGAGGGAGTCTTGGAGAGACTAGGGCCGGACGGCCCGTGCTGCCTGGTTTCTCTGGGTGTGCGCCCATCTTCACGGTTTGTGAGGAGTTTAGGCTGCAGTCTGGGGGCTGCTTCCCCCTGGTTCCTCGGGTGGGGTGGTGTCTGCTCTTCAGGCTGCTGGAGGTCGTTCGGGTTGCACCCTGTGTTGTCAGCCTGGGAGGTTTTGGGTAGCTTCCGCCTGGAAGCTGTGCTGTCTTCTTGCTCTAAGAAGGTGCGATCCCTCCAAGGATCGGTTGGTTGGGATGGACACTACCGTGTCTGTTGCTGGGGCAGAATTGTCTGCTGGGGTAACGGATTGGCGGCAACTTTGAGGTCGGACCTGTAGACTTTCTTGAGTGTGCCGGTCGTGTTTTGGACCCAGTAGACTTGTCCTCTGCGCTGTGCAATTTGGTACGGGCCTTCCCACCTGGGGGCTAGCCCGGTGTGGAAGTGTTGGCGTCGATTGGAGAGGGGGTGTGTCCGCAACCAGACAGTCTGTCCCTCCTGTAGTGTGTGATGGCCTGTTTGCTCTTCTGGGGCTGGGTACTTCTGCTTGATGTAGGCCATCTGGTTCTTATTGGCTTGGCGGGTGCGTGAAGCGGCTGCTTGCTGCACTTTCTGGATATTTGGGGCCTGGGTAGGGGGTTTCCTCCATTTCCATTCTCCAGGTCGTGGGAAGTTGGATCGTAGCAGCAGCTCACTCGGGGAAGCCTTAAGAGCTTCGTTGGTGCGGGTGCGAAGATGGTACAAGATCGCTGGTAGAGCTTTATTCCAGTGACGGTGGTCTCGATGTGTATGGAGGCGTATACCTTTCTTCAGCTCCTGGTTACGGCGCTCTGTTGGGTTGGCTTGCGGGTGATAGGTGGGTGTGGTCTAGCATTCCACTTCCCATCGTGCACAGGCTGTAGTCCACTGGTTGCTTGTGAATTGGGGTCCATTGTCAGACAGGATACTTTTGGGGTAGCCCCAGCGTGAAAATACGTCGCGCTCCATTCGGCTGATGATCGCTCCAGCGTCTGTGCGGGTGAGTGGGAAGGCTTCGACCCACTGAGAGAAGAGGTCGGTGACGACGAGAAGGTGGGTTTTGCCCGACGTGCTTCTTGGGTAGGGGCCCATGAGGTCCAGGGCGATTTGCTCCAATGGTCTTGCTGGTCTCCTTGGGGTCCCTTTTGGTTGGTAAGTGGCACTTGGCTTGAGGGTGGCGCAGGTCTGACAGCGAGAGACATACGTCGGGATGTCTCTCGAGCTTCCTCGCCATGCGTAACGTCTGTGGATCTGGGTCATCGTCTCGTTGGCTCCTGGGTGTCCGGCTAACTCATGGTCATGAAAGTAGTGGCAGAGTGATAGCCGGAGTGAATGTGGGACCCAGAACTTCCAATCACTGGTGAGGCTTGGCTTGATACAGACGTACCCTTGGTCGTCTTTGTAGAGTCAAGCGGCTGGAGAGCAGATGGCGGACTTCGGGGTCATTCCGTTGTTCTGCCAGGAAGGTATCGAGGTCGTTGTTGAAGGAGATCTTCTGGAGCTTGTGGGTTGTCGAACTAGTACTTGCAAGGGGTAGTTCTGGTGGCAGCACATTCTCCCAGTTGTGAAGACTAGCGGTTTCATTGGTGGGTTCTGGATACCTTGAGAGAGCATCTGGCAGCTGGTTATTTCGCCCAGGGCAATGTTGGATTTTGAAGCTAAACTCTTGGAGGGGCAGGATCCATCGCAAGAGTTTGGACTTCTTGGTTTCTGGTGGTCTGTAACCATTTGAGGGCTCTGTTGTCAGTTCGTAGTATGAACGGACGGTCTTCCAACAGATGGCGGTACTTCCTGGATGGCCCAAACTATTCCCAGGCACTCTTGTTCGTGGGTGTCGTAGCGTTTCTCTGTGGGGCTGAGCTGTGTGCTGGCGAACCCAATGACCTTCCTATTCTTGTCAGGGGTCTCCTGGAACAGGACGGCGCCCAATCCGGTCTGGCTGGCGTCTGTCTGGAGTATCAAGGGTATTTGAAGGCCTGGTCGGTGCAGCATAGGTAGCTCTTGGTATTGGGCCTTGAGGGTTTGGAAGGCTTGCTCTTCGGTTGCACCCCATGTCCAGCGCTTTAGCTTGCTAGATAGCAGCTTGGTCAATGGCTCCATGTAGTGGGATATCTTGGGAGTGAAGTCGCGCAGCCAGTTACAAAGTCCCAGGAACTGGCATAACTGCTTACGGTTCCCTGGAGATTCGGCACTCAGGATCTGGTGGACCTTCTGGGTTTGAGGTCAGTTTCCTTCGGGGGTGATGATATGGCCAAGATATTCAATGGTGGTCTTCCCGAAGTGGCATTTGCTGAGGCGAGCAGTTAGTCCGTGGCTCTGAAGTTGTTCCAGCACTTGATGAAGGTGAGTCTGGTGCTGCTCCGAGTCGGAGGAGAAAATTATGACGTCGTCCAGGTAAGCAATACAGAAGTGTCCCAGGTAGTCGGCCAGCACTGTGTTCATCAGTTTCTGGTAAGTGGCTGGGGCATTCTTGAGCCCGAAAGGCATGGCGCGAAACTGGTACTGGTGTCCTTCTGGAGTGGTGAATGCAGTGTATGGGCGTGCTTCTGGTCAGACAGGAACTTGCCAATACCCACTCTGCATGTCAAGGGTTGAGAAGATTTTGGCTTCGCCTAGACTTCTGAGGGTGTTGGGTATATTGATGGCTGGAGGGGCGACTGGAAGAGTGACTCTGTTCAGTGAAGAATAATCGACACAGAAACGGGTGTCTCCATCCTTCTTCTTCACCAGAACTATGCGAGAATTGTAGGGTGAGTCGGCTGGCTCGATAATGCGTTGCTGTAGCATGGCCCCTACTTGCTCGCGGATGATGGCTTACATGCCGGTGGTCTGGATACTGGGTTTGCAGAAAATCGGCTTGTGGTCGGACAGCTGAATGTCATGCTCACTGGCTCTGGTTTGCTTCAAGACTCCTCCTGCTTGGAATGTAGGGGTATATTGGTTGAGGAGGGTCAATAGCTGGTCCAGGTGTGGCTTGTCGAGCTGCGACTGTACGTCCTCGGCCGTGATGTCCTGCATGGGCGGCTCGGAAGGTGGTGTGTCCCAGTGGAGCGTGTGTCGTCGCGTCTTCCCTAGGTACACCTTTTTGTTGCCGCAGTCAATGATGCATTGTTCGTTCGTTAACCAAGGCTGACCCAGAATCATTTCTTCATTTAGTTCCTTGGCCACGAAGAACTTGGTGTCGCTCGTCCCGGCGATCGTGGTGAGGGGTAGGTTGACTTCTCCTTCTACTGTTAGGTACTCTTGCTGACGAGCTAACTGAACAGTGACCGTCGTAGGCTTTATGGTGCTCCTAATGTTGGGTGTCAAGACTTGGGCCTGCACGAAATTGGCAGTAGCAGCGGTATCCAGTGTGGCCAATAATTCGGCCTGGGCGGTCTGCACCCATAGGCGAGGAAGGCAATGCGGTTGGGTAGTGGCTCTCAGGCCGTAGACCCTTTGTTGGGGTGCACCGGGTTGGCGGGTCTGGTTGGATTCCCGGCTACACCGTTTCCTGATTGCTCTGGGCGTCGGTTCCACTCTTGGTTGGCTCGGTGTTGCACTTGCTGGGCGCGGTATACTTCACAATCTCTGTGAAAATGGTATGAGGGGCAGTACCAACAGCGTGGTAATGCAGGCTGTGAAGGCGGCAGCTTCGTCTTCTCAGGTGGAGGTCTCTGGCTCATTAGTTTCACTGGTACAGAGTGACTTGAAGACTGTCGAGGCGTCGGGTGATCTAGTTCCAAGGCTTCGGTGCGCTCAATCAATTCTTCTACGGTTATGGGTTTCGGGTTGCGCAGGAAGGATCTGACGGCTGGTTGCATCATCTCCAGGATGACTGGAATGCTGGCATGTTCCTGGCTGCTTGGATGAACTCTGTCGTACATCTGGGCCTTGCGTCTGATGAAGGTCTCTGCATCTTCACCTGACTTCTGGGGGACACTGTATAGGTCTCAAGTGAGTCGGTTGATTACCTTGGCTCCGGAGAATCGTGAAGTGAGCCGATCTCGGAACTGGACCCAGGTACTTACGTATTTGCCATAGAGGTCCCACCAGGCAGCGGCGTCGCCCTTTAGCTGGGGATGTACATACTGTACCCAGTGTTTTTGCGGCATGTGGCTCGTTTTCAACTCTCCCTCACACACTCGGAGGAAGGCGTCAGGGCTCTCATGGGGTTTTCCTGCGAACTGAGGCAGCATTGGTGGCCCCACACTTTTCTTCTCTGCAGGTGAATGGCTTCTCGGGCTTCTAGAGGTATGGGCTTCTTCGGCGGCTGCAATCCTGCAGATTCTACACCGGAATGACAGCCCCTGGAAATCACGGGGCTCGTCCATCCACCCAAGGCACGCGTAGTGGTAGATCAGGGGACAGGTGATGCATTGCACTTGGTACGCTCCAAGGCCCTGACATTGCGGATGCGCACACCTCTTCTGTCTGTCGCTGCACGCTGTGCATCTATACTCGAGGCCGTCCATGTTCTTGGGGGTGTCCTCCCATCCAAGACACAAGTGGTGATATTCCAACCCGCAGTGGGAGCATGGGACTCGGTGGATCCCTGCTTGTGGGCAGTCCTTGGCAGCGCAAGGCTGGGTAGGCATCTCAGTAGGTTCTGTGTCGGAATCCATTGCAGCTGGATGTCTTGGGCGCCACTGAGTTTGAAGTTGACTCCGAACTTTCTTGGTACTTTCTCAGGGGGCGAATGCGCAAGGTTTGGCCCTATTAACTGATCGTCGATCTTCGTCGCCCCACGTTGGGCGCCACAGAACAACTTCTTGCCCCGCTTCCTCAAGGCTAAATATGGATATAGCTGAGGGTGGTCCACAGGCGAGGCACCATTGACTTGGCTAGCTAGAGAGAGAGCTTAAGAGACTCCTCCTATGGATTGATGAAAAGCCTAGCGTGTCAAGGGAGAGTGGTATCCCTTGTGTAGGGCCTACGCTGGATGCTTTCTGTGCGAGCAGAGGAAGGGGGTTTCAGAATTCTTTATATGGGTAAGGTCGATGTCCACTCACCTTATTAAAATAGCTTTCTGAGCAGCTTCTTCTTGTCGTCAGATATGGGTGTGGCCCGCTTGGGCATTCGGCGGTCCTCTGCGATGATCTCTTGGATCCGCTGGCGGAGGAGAACAGGCCTAGGGGGAGTCTTGATAGGACTCAGTAATGGGATCTGGTGGTGCTGTATCTCCTTGAGTATTTTGCTGAACCGCACTCGTTTGCGGGCTCGGGCCTGAGGGGCCGAAAGCTGTTGGCAATGAGCGCTGAGGTCGGGCAAGATAGGCTCAGGACCTGGTAGCTTCCGAAGTTCCGGAATTAGACCGGCAGGGTATGTGTCCTTTTCGGCGACTAATTGTTGTCGCGCCATAGCGGCTTGCTGTCGAGGGCTTAATATGCCCTCCTGAGATGAGCGTGTCTCCAATTAAGACATTTAATTTAGAAAATAAAAGAATAAAGTTGCGTTTCACTCGTTTTATTGTTGACTTGTTCAAAGTACACAAGTTCACAAAACACTTTACAACTCTTCCTGATCTCAAATCTTCGTACACACTTATTTACAGAGTTTACAACTGACTTAACACGTCTCTCACAACTTTGCCACTGAAATATTACACTACTGACTTATCACTGGCACTCTGCCACGTGGATTGACTGTTTCGCGGGAGCCTCTGACTACTGACTTCTGCTTTCCGGCGGATACTGCGGGCGCGCCTCGTGGCGGCCGATAGAGCTACGCAAGTGGGTGCTACCGCGCGCTAGAGTGACCGACTCGCTACGTCGTTTCTAGACATTCGGGAGGTAGAGCAGGTTTGGGTAGGAGGGTTTAGGTGGCAGGCTACCGCCACAACCCGTAAGGAAGGAGCGAGGGTTTAGGTGGCAGGTTACCGCCATAACCCCGGATAGGTGGTTAGTTGAGGGTAAGAGGGTAGGAGGGTTTAGGTGGCAGGCTACAACCACAACCCGTAAGGTAAGGGGAGAGTGCCTAGAGAACTCGGTAGGAGCCGAGCCCTAGGAAACACTGATTTCTGGATTTTTTTTTTTTTTTTTTTTTTTTTTTTTTT
>PNEQ01095854.1:0-16779 GCA_003012365.1 Medauroidea extradentata | reverse complement strand
CCACACCACCTCGGTACACATATCCGTGTCACTGTACTACTGCTTCAAGGTCATGAACAATTTACGTTACATTAATACAGGCACTTCCACACCACCTCGGTACACATATCCGCACCACTGTACTACTGCTTCAAGGTCATGAACAATAGAGTTATATTACATTAATACAAGCACGTCCACACCACCTCGGTACACATATCCGTGTCACTGTACTACTGCTTCAAGGTCATGAACAATTTACGTTACATTAATACAGGCACTTCCACACCACCTCGGTACACATATCCGCGCCACTGTACTACTGCTTCAAGGTCATGAACACAAGAGTTATGTTACATTAACACAAGCACGTCCACACCACCTCGGTACACATATCCGTGTCACTGTACTACTGCTTCAAGGTCATGAACACAAGAGTTATATTACATTAATACAAGCAGTCTGCTAGTCTTGTCCTCATACCTATCTTTCTTTAAACATGCACACAGATTTATTTTTTGTCGCATTAGGCTTTTTGAAAGTTAACAACACTTTTTAATATAATTATAAACTTGTGTATAAATGTGTATGTATGCATTTCTTGAATTTAATTGTACTCTTTAGTTTTTTTTTTAATTGTTTAGTTGCATCCTTTTTTTAATTACAAAATGTAAGACCTTTGCTGAATAGAACTGTTAGTAATACTTTCTAATAAGCATTATTTAGAAATTGAATGTTACGTACTAATTTTTTTTAAGATCTTTCGTCGAAATTACTATATGTTTTAAATATAATGGACTGTTAAGTGTAATGAGCATTTTTTGTAAACTGAACTGTCTTTCTGCTGATACCATCAGCTGTGTATAATCCACAATAAACCAAATATTGTAGTGTTTTCCGCTACGATTACTCTCTTCATGGGAGATTGCTTTGGAAATAAAATGAAGATAAATACTGGGCTGCTCTCTGTAAAACTAATGCAATGTTTCCGCTCGAACTGCTGCATGAGCAGTAACACAATGTGTTACGTTGTACACGTTTCCTGCACAAATACAACCTTTTATTGTACTCTTGAGTTAGTTACGTAATTACAATTAATTTCAATTCAAACTGTACCTGAATGCAATAACTATGGTATTTAACTCAATTTTCAAAATGTATTTATAATAGACATTAAACCCATCTAGTATCCACACAACACTGCATAAAAGATTTATTTTTAAAATAAGAACTTAAAAACATGTCATATGTAAACACATGTATACTGGTACTACCCGTGAACTCAGCATATTTTATTGCGGCTTTGGTTGTTAACTTTTGATGGCAGTGCGATATACTACACTGAGTTAATGTCTTCAACTGTTGAGCGACAGACAGGTGAAGTTTGGCTCGTAACTAGGCCTTCATTCACATGAAGTGCCTGTATACTCTCATACTGTAGCTTGTTTAAATAAGTGTGTCAACTGGGTACTACTAGTAGCTTTAACTACATTAAATTACATTTGTTAAATAATTTCCTGGGTGAATTGTAAAATAATTAACGAATAATTTTGTTTAAAAAAGAAAAATCTCATAAAAAACATAATTTAACTGTAGACAACTACTGATAAGTAGCTTACATTCTGTCTCCCTCCCTCTCTGGTAATGGCAATACATGCTATGTACTGGACATTCTATACATGTGCATGAACTTTGCAGCTATAATAGCAATGATGTTTCAGGACATGTGCAGACATCTACCACACGCACAATGTCCTCCTCTACCTGTTGGGAGCTCTCTCTGTGTGTGTGTGTGTGTATATATATATATATATAGGCCTACTGAGCAGACATAATGTGCATTGTTGCAGGCCAGTCGCATGGTGTTCCAGTGCACCTGGCCAGGCTGTGGGGTCGTCACTAACAACTGCGCAACCATTGAGGCTCATGTCCGCAAAGTGCATCTTGGGTGAGTGTACACTCTGGTCTTCACTCTGGATGAAGTGTCAACACTGTTCCATCCTCCGAGGGTACAGCGAGTTGTAAGCACAGCAGTAGAATACACGTCTCTTTACTGTGCTTCCATTACAAATATCACCATCTTGATTCATGTTGTCCCTCCACACAAGTGGTACAGTGTATTCTCTCTCTCTCTCTCTCTCTCTCTCTCTCTCTCTCTCTCTCTCTCTCTCTCACCTCACTGTATTGTCTTGACACTATCTGCGAGATGGTAGTCCATACTCTAATACCTATCTCTGCTAGCTGTCTCTCTGCAAATCAGCAATAACTGCTCAAATGTGGGAAAAAAAGTCTATAATGTCTGTAACGAAATGCAAACAGAAAGAACAATGGTTATTCATGTACTGATAGTATTTATCAATTTCCACATAGAATAATTTTATTTACAAACTCATGTTGTCAGAACCCACAATGACAACCATGCACATAACTTGAACCAACACCCTAAGAGATTGCATGCATTAAGTGGCTTTGTGATAAACTAGTGGAGTGAGTATAGAAAAATAACACAGGAGAATCGTAAGAAAGCTCACAGTTTAGCAACATCAGTAAAAAACTTCCTCCAGTTGACAACTTAAAATTAAATGTTAAAAGGGTTTTACAGTATCTCAACGTAGAGCTTCCTTGCAGATTTGTAAATTTTATGTGACTTACCTATTCAAAGACAATTCCGTAAGCAATAGTGTGTACAAAGGAATCACAGACAGTGTGTTTTATTTTCTACTCACATATTGTCGTCTTATTTTTATTCATCTTGAGGCAAAATATTTGTGTTTCATAGTGGCTGGTTGAGAAACAGAGCCCTTTCTTTCAGTCTAACAATAAGATAATATTTATCAGAGCTAGACAGTTTGGCAACGTTGAAGTATTTGCTACACAATTGCCACGGTCAGTTACTGATGTAGCAAGTATTTTGTAAAGTGTTGTCGTGTGGTGGGTAGGATGTATGTTTTGCTACTGGCATGTTCAGAGCAGTGGATGACCCATATTGCAAGTAGATTCAGTTAAGTTTCCACTAATAAAACGTAACGTACTAAACTGAAATGTTGATGAACTCTCCTCATTGGCAGTTCAGACACATCTCGCAGGCATTAGCCAGAACTAAATGAGAAGATCTGTCATTTGATCAAACATTCGCGCTGACATGGTCTGGTAATTAAAGGTCCTTGTTTGGCAGAGTTAGTCCAGGTTACCTTAGAGGTGGAAGCAATCAATTAGAACAACTGATGTTCAGATGTACACGAGACTTGTCTTGTCGCCGGGGTAACGCAGGAAGATGATAGTGTACGTGTGTTGTGGTACAGGCCAAGAAAGAATGCAGATGACAGCGAGTTGAGCGACCACGAGGAAGAGTTCTACTACATGGAAGTGGAACAACAGGGTCCTCTGACTTCCTCTCCACCCACCCTCTCTCATCAAGACATGGCTCGACCTCCTCATGAAGGTGGGTTCCTCCGTCATCTACCTACTTGCTACGTCATGCAGTCCTCTCTCACACGTCACTATTACTTTACTATTTTTGTGACAACTATAAACATAAGTTCATATTTATTTCTAGTGGACCAACATAACGCTTTAGATAATTTGTCTTGGCTTAGAGCGACCTGAAAGAACTTAGAAACATCGAGGGTACTGTCCTGCGACTGCATTGTCGTCACCAGTTACTGCACAACTTTCTTGTATATATACTCTCTATGGTTCGTTAGTTAGTTGTATCTGTTGAATATATAATCTGAATGGCCTTTTATAGGTATTTTCGTAAGAATATAAATACTTTGTTTGTACATAAAAATATGTCAATCCCAAATCTTCATTTCTACTTGTGTAGTAGTCGCATCTAAGATGGCGCTTACTTTGTAGTTCTGCTAGTAAATTGGTATAGCATGTGACTATGGTTGTTTTATCATTATATAACCTTATCCGCGCCAACAGTATCCATCACGCGAGAGCTGCAAAGACTCTCGAGTCTACACTTCTCTTCATTTAACATGTTACAGCTTGAATGTTGTAGTTACACACTACCGGTACTGTACGTACTGCGACATTTATTATCTGTTATTTATCTTCTCTGTAATGTTTGATTACGCGCTATTGGACAACAGTTGAGTATTTTGTGATGTACTGTAGTAGTACATTTTACTCCTCTACTCTGTCACACAACAAACTTATCTGAACAAAGTTCAAATGTATGCTTGAAGTTTGATGATTGTATGGTGGCTGTAGAATGTTCTTCACACTAGCATAGATGTAGTTACTACTTAATAAGCATTCTACCATCACTTTTGACACTTGTATACTTCCTGTCCTCAGCAGGAACCAGTAACTTTGTAAGGCAGTATAACCAGCCAGTGTACATTCCTTTCTATTTTATTTATTTCATTTCTGCTACCAAACCATTTTAACAGTTATTTTTTCCTTTCAAAGTAACTTAGTGGACATCATAAATGCAATTATTACACAGATGCCTTTGTTGAGCTGGTATTATACGGTTGTTAAGAGCTAGTATTTGTGACCATATTTTCCTTGTAAATATATTATCTATGAACTTTAGGAAGCAATAACTGTGTTGCGCTTATATTCACAGATCCAGAATACCAGAAACAAATGAAGAGTATATTTCAAGAAAGTCCTGTGAACACTTCTTTGGGAGGCATTTCCTGGTCATCATCGACAACTTCGCCGGTGAGTGCTCAGCGACTTTACGAGACAGTGAGGCCAGGACAACTTAAAAACCTGAGACCATCCTGTTTACATGCGGTGATAATGTAGGTCCTTGTAGTTGGCTGCATTGTCATAGCTCTGACCTAGACAGTTCTGGGTATCAACGACATCTTTACACGAACTTTACATTTCATATATATTCCACAGCAACCATCACAGTTTAATGGGAACTTAAATATGGCCCATTCATTATAAATATTTTATATTTGTATTCCCCCTACAATGTAAGGCCTGGGACGAGTGTTCGAATTCCGGCCAAGTCACCATGGCAATGGGACTATGTGGCTTTACAGCAGTCTTCCACGGGAATCGTAGTAACACCAGCGTTCTTGCACTTTCACCTAGCTTTAAAGGTAATAAATCTATGCACGTATTTTTGTTGTTTGTCAGTGTTTATAAATTACATTTTTATTTTGTTTATTACTTTTACACATTTCTCATGTCCTTATTGAAAAGGTGTATCAATTATCATAACTTTATGTCTTTGAATAGAAATGTTTTCATGGGAAAATTGGACAATTTCACATTTCACTGATCCAATATGCTATTGATGTGTTCTTTATGGTGCATTTTGTGATGAGTGCCTTGCTGCAAGTCAGCTCTCTGCAATCAGACAATCATATAGAGTCATTGTGCCAGTATCCATGAAGGCACGTTGGGTGATGGTCATTGTTCGCCTTGATTCCTGCTATGGGTACTTCTGAAAGTTGCATTCCTGATATGACTCTGTGTATGAAAATACACCACGTCTTTCTACACTATTTCCTTCCTATCCTCAATAAGGACTTTGGCTAGCATATCAAGGACATGAAATTCTCTTCTTGGCACATGATGCACGTTAGCTGCAGAATAACTTGTGCAGTTTCACTGTTCAATCAACAAGAGGTTTAGAGGCCAGTAGTATTACTAATGATTTGTTGTCTGTGCCTAGTAGAATTTCCAGATCTTTACAAATGCCTCTGTAATCTAGGCACCATGCATAAGAGCAGGGTCTCATATTAAATGTTCAGTACAGTCAAAGCAATTCTTGAATCACACAAAGGAAAGAAAAAAAAAAAAATCAAAGTCAAAGACTAATAAAACCAGGCCTAATTACTGTATGCAGAAACATCTGAATAGAGAGTGTGTAAGATCAGACATGTTGTGTAGAGAGTGGAGGAATATGTGTTACAGGGTTCACCCCAGAAACATCTGAAACTGACCTCGCGGTCGTACATCCACCAAGGAGGAGCGTCATTGCTGTCTCTCTCTGCTCCCAACAAGTCGCCCAGTAGTCCCACCAGGAAGTCTCGAGGTGACTCTAAGAAGTGTCGCAAAGTGTACGGGATGGACCATCGCGAGAGTTGGTGTACGCAGTGCAAGTGGAAGAAGGCTTGTTCCAGGTTCAACGACTAGTTCCACATGCCAAGAACATTGTGCGTGTGTGCGGGACAAGAGTGCAACGCTCTGTGCATCTACCGTCACAATCCGCATGCATGCGCTCGTCAAACTCACGACAAAAATATTACCACAATAGTATTAAGTGTTTCCTATCTTTCGAACATGAAAAACTTTGTCATATCAGCATATGAGCAATAAGAGACATATTATTTTATTAATTACTGTTGCTGTGTATACTGATGTTACAACATTTCGGTTTACTGAAGGTTCCCTTTGAGAACAATGGGCATGGAAAGTTAGCAAGCAGAAGCATTCATCACTGAAGATTAAATAACAACGGTAGAGCATAGACTGACTGAATAATGTTCAAATGAAATCATGCTAACCATATAACTACAGGTTTGCTAAATGTTGGAACAAAATATTCTATGAAAACTTTGGTTGACACCAAATCAATTTTGGGCACTATTTAATAAAATTCAACGCCTCCCTTCAAGTTATACAATGTCAACGGAGACATTTAGACAAGTTTGACTAGATATAATTACGTAATTAAATGTTCATCTAAGTATTTATTTTCCAACATTAAAATAAATATAAACAAGAATTTGAGACACAGCAACAAAGAGTCAAACATTGTTTGAGAATATGAGAATTTATGTAGTTATCACACATGTTTATTAATTTGAGAGCATTCCCAAAAAGGTCAAATTTTCTCGTTTCTAATGCATTTGTAAACACCGGCTCCCTACAAACATACTCATGAACGAGCAATTTCTTTGCAATTGCACACTTTATAAAATACATGCTGTTTGCAGTGATCCAATTAACTTGTTGTATTTTTCTGAGTGTCCATTCAACTCTGACAACTAACGTTACATTTGTACCTGCATATAGGCTTAAGTTAGTTTTCGTTCGCTTCATTGTGACTGTCATCATACAATTGTAAAACATTTTATTCCACTTGTGTGGAGCAAACTTGAATCAATAAAGGCTCCTTCAACACTACCCATGCATTATTACTCGCGCCTGACACTTATTACTTCACTCCTTGTGTGAGTTGTGACAACACATCCATACCAAGGACTGGTGTTTCACCGGTTACAGGTGCGTTAACACATTAGAGGACAGTTCTTACTGGAACAAGTCTTGTCTTAGCAACGTCTACAATTGACGTCACTATCGTCACCTAATCTTTATCTTAGACAAATCACACATTTATAAGATCAGAACTATTTGCAACCTTAATAATTACAGAGACTGAAGTGGTTCAACACGTCATGTATTTCTGTAGCAAATATTCTACTAGGTGTTCAGTGACACCACAGTCTACAACTAAGCTAACTTAACCAGTCTCACAACAACTGACTTCTGTATAAATGGCAACAAACAAAATGTCTCGCTCAACATTCAATATTTAAGCATTGCACAACAATCAAGCCTACCTTGTCTGAATCACCTTCTAGTTGGAACCAATTTCCTACTGTAGCATCTAAAAAATGAAATGTCCAATTCGGCCGCAGTCAAAACAATGTTGCTTCCGATAGTCTCTTCCACTAAATGAGCACACTGTATTACTTTTCACTAAAGGTTTTTTTTCCTTCCCATTTTGAAGAAATCCACAGTCAAGATGCTGGTAATTGTTTCTATAATGGTACTACTGTGTCGTACGACAGTGATATAGTTAACAAGAGATGGCAAACACTCACTTTTGTTCTGATTCTTGTAACAGCCTGTCAAACCATTGAAGGTGTTCCTCTAAATCTGCTCCAATTTAGCACTTTTGACACTATAACCTGGAGAGAATACTTTTCTGCTAGTAACATTTTCAAGCACGTCATTTCATAACCTGACTTGGCGTCTTTCACACATTCAATATGCCAAGCCAGTGATAAACTGCACAGTAAATGACGCATCCTTTGCATCCTATCTTTCGAGTTCTTGCATTTATTGGTGAGTTGCCATCCAATATTTCTTTACACTACTTGTTTAGTAAACACTCTGCTTGAAATTTCTAGTTGAAAAATTTAAGGCTGTAAACTGCAGCAAACAGTGACTATGTGGCCATGCTGAACTCTTTCCGACGCAGTTCTTCATTTGTAGTGCAGCTTACCAATTATAATTATTTTTAACTCTGTACATAAACCCCACTGTTTTACTCAGTGGGTGCATTGAGCTAATGTGGCTCATATCTTGTTAAGAGAACAATGAGTTCTTGCTTGTGTCATATCGTTGTTGGCTTGTTTGTACTTCAAATACCTTGACTCACTTTTTAAGTTGGCCTCTGATTCCTTTAGTGTCACTTGAGTTTTTATTAATTTTGTTCGCTGCTTTGTCACGCACCATACTGTCGTGTGCCGTCAATGGTGCACATTACTCCTATCCTTGCTCTGTCTAACTTACTTTCACCATTCATATCACAATATTATAATAGTGTATTCTCTTCTGGGGAGGGGGGGGGGAAGACATAATTTTTAGTAAAATTTACGTGAGGCATTTTCTTTTCAAACTTGTGACAACATATGAATGTATCTGTCGTCTGAGAAAAATACCTGAGAGTTTCTGGACAAATAGTATCTTTACTATCTTTACAATCCTGTTTGCAAGCACTTTTCTCTGACAACAAACTTAAGCCGCACAATGAATACGGAGGAAGTTATACCAACCCTATAATAACTATGGTGCTACATACCATTAGAACATAACCTTCTCTGAGAACATTGACACCAAGTCAATTTTGGACACTATTTGATGAACGTTCAACATCCCTTCCTTTTCTCACCGCAGAATTTAAGTTTCCAAGTTTGCATTTTTGTGCTACTTTATTGAGTGCACTGATTGTAATAAAAAATATAAAACTCATAGTTAATGACTTTGCTGTGATATTTCTGTCCCCCTTCCTTCCAAACTGTTACTTTCACATGCATGACTATTTTTGCATAACTGAAGAGGAGACCATGGAAGTGATGTAGAACAACATGATTGGGTGCTTTTTGCCCTTGAGGAAACAGTAGTATGTAAGACAACAATGAAAGTAAAGTTTAAATTCTCTTCCAAGACTCACAATTATCTTAGACCATCATCTCTGTTGGTGGGATTTAACATGGAAGACTGTAAGTCATTGTATACACAGCACAGGAATTAACAGCTGCAGACCAAGACTCGAGTGTTGAAACACAACAGTACTCAGTGTTTTGTTTCAAACAAGAAATGACGTATGTATGAACATACTAATTAATGTTCTCCTCACAACTAGACAGACATTTGTGATGAAAGAATTAATCAAGATTTCAGTTCTTGGAAGGCATGCTGTCTTCTCTGAATATACGGACACTTGTTTAACATCAGACAGTTATGAGAGGAACTTCACTGTGGAATACAGGAAAGGAGAAAATAATGCTGAATGTATATTTCGAATCACTACTGCCACCAAATGTTTTACCTCATCCAAAGTAGTTGTAAATAATGTAATTATAAAGTGCTAGTTAAAATATTTTTGTTCCCATAATTTTATTTTTATTTTCTGAAAAAATCAGGAGCAAAAGTATATAGCAATAAGTTAGAACATCACGAGATGTATTACAGTGTTCTGTTACTTGTAAATATTGAAGTTGAAAATTGGCATAGTTTAAGACGATGCTAAAATAATGTGCCTAGTGGAAGCACCAGTACTGCAAGATCTCAAAAAATAATTAACTAGTAAAATGAAGATGAAACATTTTGAAGGGGCTCGCACGTAAAATTTGCTAGTGTGCTTATACTACCTGTTCAAAATTATTTATGAATAAAAATTAAAAGTTAAAGTAGGAATTATTTTAATTCTATTTATTCCAAAAATTTATATTTTTATTCAAATGAATTAGGGTCCAAGAAATTTGAGAAAATGTTATATATAGAAATAAAAATGAATTTTAATTTTTTTATGAAAAGAATAAAGTGATTGATGTAAAAATTTGCAGATGTATTTTCAAAGAAAGTAATAACATTTATGAACAAATAGCTTTAATTATAGGATTACCATGTTTACTATGAAATACCTTTTATTATTATATGGATTTATTCTTGTATTAATGTTTTCTAATTACCAAACATGACTGTACAGTGAATAGCCAGAAATAGTATAATATAACTACTGTATATGCAAGATGTAAAGTGTAGCTAACGTACCTGTGGGTGCAAGCCAATAAGATCTCAAGACGTAAGTTGTGGATAAGTGATAGGGCGTGTTATACACGGATACACTGCTGTCATCTTTCTCATTTATGTCAACCAAGCCTTCAGCTAATCTTCAATCAGTGTTACAATACAAATTATTTTGTAACATAGGATATGGAAGATGACTTCATACACAAGGAAATTAAAAAATTGTGAAATAGAATCTTAGATATACATATTATAAAGCACTCATGCAGGACCATATTACCTAATAACGGTCTGAAATACAGCCAGCGTTAGGCATGTGTCGAATGTATGATAGCACTGCAGTTTTCGTGACTGTATCCAGTGACAGCAAAATTGTATGCAGTGAATAATGTAAGTTTTCTAACATAAATTTAAGGTTAAAATACTGTTGGATTTCTGTTCTTTACGAATTGTCCTTTCTGCACGTTGCAAAAGGAAAGTTTGTGAAACATAAATTATCTGTCAACATGTGTGATTGCACATTGACATAATTTGATAACAGTCACACTGTTATATTCAAGCTGCAATTAACAGGCAATTAATGGAAAAAATGTTGACGTACAATTTAAATGTACTTTACATTACCTACATTTGGAAACAACTGAAAAAAACAAAATCATTACAATTTTCAAGGCATTTTTCTGTGAACACACCATTATCCATGCTTTTCGTCAAAAGTCGTTTAAGACACAAGAATTTAAATGATAGTACAATTTATGCTCAATAACAAGCATTAAAGATAAGTTGTGGGCATTGAAATACTAGAAACTTGCATTGACATAGAGTTCTTTGGTCTAACATCTCCTGATCCAGTAGATGTGTGTATGTTTACTACAATTCACCCCATAGTACATATTAATATTCAACTTAGATAACAATATAAAAAAAGAAGAATATAACTAAAACATACCTTTTGTAAAGAACAGCACTCAGCCATGTGGGAAGTCATTCCAAAACATAGGCCAAAGAACAAAAGGTGGAAATTTTACATTTGTGGTAGACAAATGGGCAACTTGTAATATTGCACTAGGCTGCTTATGTCGACTGTGAAGCTAGAGAGAACAGTTATAATGAGAATTATCCAAGGAAATACAGTAATAAGTAATTTAGTATTACGAGAACTCAAATATAATGAAGCCTTTCAAATTGATGAATACACACATATTGATGTTATAGAAGTATAAATGTGGTAGGCAGTAAAATTATTTATAATTTCAGTGCTAGTAGTAATATACATATATATAGCTGATACAGATTGTGTAAAGTGTGTAGTTTAAAAATTAAAAAGACATAGCTCTTAAGACAATGTCTAATGTGCTATGTTTCATTGTCGTTTTTAGGTAAGTAGCATAGGTTGTGTGCTTTGTACAGAGTATTGTAACTACGAAATGTTGGTAATGCTCATATATCCAGGGAATATGTTGGCAGAAATGTTTGAATGTAAAACCAAAGCTATGGGATGTTTGCCAAAGTTATCAACCGCTTGCTACCTACAAAGTTTAGTCACAGACTGAGTTAAAATGTTGGAGCCTTGGACGAGACAACATCTGGCATTTTTGCTCTACTTAATGTTGTTTTTATGATTGACGCAGTTCATACATTTTATATTGATGAAGTTGTTCTACGAACTTTTGCAACTTAACCAATATGGTTCTTGTGATATTAAATTGCAACATATTTTATGCAATCTATTTACATTCAAACATTTTTATATCGCTTAACAGCAAATTTTTATATTGTTAAAAAAATTGGTCTCTTTTGAGATCTATCTCAGGAAGTTTTGTAAATGATAAGAGAGGAATATTAAACTTTGTCAACTATTTCCCTGTGTATACGGATTTATTTAGACTTTTTCCAATTAAAAAAATAAGTGTCCATTTTTATATAAAAAATCATAAATGCTTGACTTGTAAGGGCTACTAATTAAAAACTTAAACCTTTTCTGATATCGAGGTAACTCGTCACATTTTCTTACTGTGCTCTCAAGAAATATTGAACAATGCAATGAAAGAAACCTTAAGAAATGGCATGCGTTAGCTTCCTATTAAACCAACTCGACTGTGGAACCAAGCATTCATCCAGCAGACAGAGGCAGTGTTGCCACTGTGACAGTGTGTGTCAGAACTACATGTTGGCTTCACACAGTGCTCTGGATGACACGAGGTTACAGCGCTGATGTAGTTTTACGTGCAATCCAGTCAATTTAAAAACTACGTACCGTACCTAATACCTGTATAGACTGCCACCTTGCACAAATAATTGTCAAGTTATGCCACATACTGCTTGTCGACAACTGCAGTACCTTGTTAGCAAACACTTCGGTACATCTTTGACAAGTCACCCCAGTGTTATGGTCTGCCTCAACTTTGCAGCGACAAGTCTAACTACTAAACATTATCAAATAATTTGTAATGTTTAAAATTTCCATGCTTACAATGTAGTTGGGTTTTTAATTTACACACAATTTCCCAGATAATGTAAATGTGATTGTAAAGTTTTTTAAAATCCATTTACATAAAAAATTGAAGTTATTCACTCCACAAACCCTAGCTTGTCTTATGGGTAATAAACACTACATTTCATAAAAGTTCATAAAATAAAATTAAACACAACCAAAACACATTAAGATGTTAATCTGTAAATATTCTTTCAAAGTACAATTCCTTACTACAACTTTTTAAAAATGTCTACTAATAGGTTTGTCAAAATTTTTACAAACAATATTGAGATGTTCTGTTAGTATGAAGTTTACATTTTTCAACTCAGTTTTATAATGTAGATACCAAGCAATAAAGCTGTGATATTCCGTCTGTTATAAATGTCTTTCACTGGCGCTAATGCCATGAATAGTGCAATAATAATTACATAGTTTTATTTTGAAACCTTGAAGACAATACATATATATGTTTGTCTATATCTCTTGTTCAAGATTTCTTGAGTACAAGCCTGCTAGTGTGTTTTCTGATCTGTGTATAAAGATTGATGCCAGTCGAAGAAAAAAGCTGTTGATCTTATTTTTTTACAGTTTTTTGAACTGACTCATTTGTAAAAATAAAATACTTATTGTGATAAAATCATGTTAATATATTTATTGAGTTTTAATAGTTATATATATATATATGTATTTACCTGAAGTATATTTTAATTACTGTTAAGTATTTTTATCATAGTTAAAGTCATTATTAAATCACATAAAATTAAGGGGCAAAGGGTAAAACCTAACAGTATAATGGCTAACTTTATTTCCAACTGTGTTACCAAATGTAGAACTCAAAATGTCTTGCCGTATCATGTACTGATAGACAGATTTCCAATTAATCAACAACATCAAAATTTTGGAAGTTAAGAGTCAGAATATTTTTACACTCAGCTGTACTGCAACGTGAAACTACATTACTGATCGTACTGTATTTTCAGCAAAGATTTTATGTGACAGTGTTAAGAAATAATAAAATGTACAAAAAATTGTTTTACAATCACAAGCTTAAAACAGGAATAGAATTTTCACCAAAATTAACACGCAGCTATAAGAGTAATAGTATGTAATATAGAAAACTTTCATGTCGATAAAAATTCACCAACTTTAAAAAAAATTCACCAAATTTTGAATAGCATAAATTTTAACTCTATCCTACAAGAACTATTTCTTGTTCAAAGTTTCTTCTGAAATAATAATTTGAAAACTTTTTTTATTAAAAATGTGTTTTGTAAGATAGCAGTAGATGCTGACAGATGAAAGCAAACATTTGAGATATAGTTTTTTTTCCAATATAGCTGTTCTGTCTTGCTATTAACCCATGTATTGTTAAAAACCCTAATGTGTTTCTTGTATGTAAGTGTGATGTATGCAAGTAGCATATTCACTGTGCAAAGGAACCTGATATTAAAATACATTTTGACTTTCAAGTAATGTGTATTAATTTGATAGCAAACAATAAACCTTACGACATCCCGATACTTCTTTCAACGTTCACGCTTCCTGATCCTTCACTTCCAGTTACAATACAATCACTTGTTTGTTTGTTTATGACAGGAATTATTTCCCCTCAAATACACAATGATGTGTTCTAGCCAACAATTTCACTTGACAATAATTTACACACAATAGTTGGTACTCTCAATAATTAGGGCTGTGTGACATATAGAATCTGACTGCATCTGTCATACATCGACAAATGGTTGACATGTGACAGTATTTGTCACATTTTTGACAAACAGTTGACATGTCGGAAACATTTGAATGGTAACTGTGGTGATGTTTGTGTGTATGTGTATGAGTGTGTGAAATTACACCTTAAACCGGTAACTTACACACAAAATTACAATTTGTTATTGATGATTTTTGTAGACATACACTGTATTATTCAACTCTAGTGACAGAATTATTAATTAACTCAGATAAGACATATTAAATTGCGTATTGCATAGATAAAACTAAGAACACATAATATTTGCTTATCTAATCTACTCATTACATTCAATTATAATTTTCTATCAAATCAGTTCCACAATACAAAATAAAAAACACTAAATAATAATTTTAAAAATAATTTTGATACATTTTGTCAAAAAATTTGTAGGCCAAGGCCTATTTTTTATACAAATACTCCACAGTCCAGTAGCATCAGTTAAATCCTTACTAATATATTGTACAAAAAGTTTGAATCACGGAATTTTAAGAAAACTACCCAGTCCACATTTTTTGAATACAGCAATTCATGTGAGGAATGACCTTATAGACCTACATATGTACATACATACAGGTGCTGTACTGTAACATTCCAGTGATGCATGTTCTTAAGTTCACTGGTTCCAAAAAAATTCAATACATAATGCTTTGAATATTATCGTTGTACTAATTATACTAGTAATTATAAATGCACATATTAATTTACAGGGATGATTTTCTTTCAAAATGATTTATCAAGCTTGTTATATAAGTTTTTGAGTGTTGGGAAATTTGTAACTTTGTCGCTCCTAAATATCCACCTTGGTACTCTACACATCTGCAACATACGTGACATTTGCTCTTGACATCATGTTCTTATAATATCTGATGTCGCCCTTACGCACAATGTCAGCCATTGTCATGTTGTCCCTATACATGTCGGCCCCCACGAAGTCAGCCCTCGACATATCGTCCGTATCTACTGAGCTGTTCAGAGTAAATGAACGCACTCGTGGAGCCCAAAATATTTCAAAATCCTGTTTGTGTATGTTCGGCGTGTACCACATGCGCACTAAGTCACAGGCGCCAAGCAAAGGCATGAATCAAGGCGCTCGCTGTAGCTCGCAAAATAAAACTCATTGGAGGAAAAAGCACACAACTCACAGAACTGAAAATGTAGGAGTGCAGCTTATTTCGTTGCATTTATTTACCAGTACTTGCAGAACTGTAAACATTTTGTCGAAAGCAATAAACAAAGTATATATAGAGGACGGTGTATTATAACATGCTGGTCATCAAACAAGTGAATCACTTCCTTCTCTCTCTAAAGATAACTTATAGGTTACATGCTCTAGAGCTGTGTTACTGACAGGGAACGTGAGTTGTTCTTGGGTCCTCAGCACGTCTCGAAACGTAGTAAAAGAAAAGAAGGAAAGAAAAAAAAAATACATATATATATCGATTAATTAAAAACACGCTTCATCACTTTTCACTCATTAGCACCTCCTTAGGCGGAGAATTGAGAAAATTCCTGAAAAAACTTTTTTGGTATTTGAGTAAGCATCAGTCTGAAACAAAAATCACATTGCTACATGACAGATCAATTGTGTCGATACATATCGAATGAGAATCGGAAACACATTTTGCCCTTTCTTTACATCTTTGAGGCTGAATTCGGAAAATATATTTAAACTGTATTTTGAATATTGACATAATCGTTAATCTAAAGCAAAGAGCACCTCGAAATCTCGATTGGTTTGATAGATATGGAGGAATAATCTAAAACACTTTCCCGTATTTTTACACCCTTAACTATCACATTTTGAAACTACTTGGATTCCTGTGTTAGTCATTAGTATACGTAACCAATTGAAGTAAAAAACGATGACAGCCAATTAGATTCGAGCTGTACAGACAGTTAATAAAAACACATTTCCCCTTTTTTAACGTTTTGGGTTGTCGAATATCAAGAAATTTCTACTTTGGTAATCACATCAGCATCATTATAAAGTAAAAAAGCAACTCTATATACTGAAGGTTCCGGCAGATATAGATAATTAATCTAAAACACAAGTCAGCATGAAGATAGGTCTCCTTGCTTGGGCAAGGCTGAACCGCAGTCAAGCTGGCTTAGCGATCAAGAGGAGCCGACCTGGCAAACGTAAGAGTGGTAAAAAAGTGATCAGATTGGGTAGAAGGGCTTAGGTGGCAGGCTACCGCTACTTCCCGTAAGGAAGGAGCGAGGACTTAGGTGGCAGGCTACCGCCACAACCCGTAAGGAAGGAGAGAAGGCTTAGGTGGCAGGCTACCGCCACAACCTGCAAGGAAGGAGCGAGGGCTTAGGTGGCAGG
>PNEQ01095853.1:0-16779 GCA_003012365.1 Medauroidea extradentata | reverse complement strand
CTTGTCAAGATATTTCTTAACCACTAACCTCAAATCAAACTCTGTCAATGGAAATCCCCAACTTGCAGCTACTTGAAGATTTTGCACCAAACAAATCTCGTCAGCATCGCTCAGTGCTGGAGGACGACCATACCTACATAGGTTTTTGTTGTTCACTTTTCTGTTGATGGTACTTTTGGGGATACCATATCGCTCTGCTACTTTCCGAACACTTAATTCATTTTTTCTCACTGCCTCTACTGCCTTCTGCAAGTTTTCTTCACAGAAATCATGGTATTTTCTTGCTCCATATTCTCGTTTATGTCGTCTGCCCATATTCGTAGGGCGGTATAGCCAAACCTGTAACAAAGAATAAAATCATTGTTATTGTTAATTGTCCTTCCAACTTGGGACACTGTCCCAAGTTACCCGTAATTGCTCCATTTTTTAATATATTAAAATAAATATTTTAAATATACTTTGATATTTAAAGTCTAATATTGCTTCGCTACACCTCAAGTTAGGTTAGAATAACATGTGGGAAGTAATCTTCAAACATCAATAACTGACTAGTTATTTTCAAGGTTATTTATGCTTTAAAATGTTATAAATTAATATCTACGAATATTGCCATTACTGATACTTACCACACTCAAAACAACTGTTTTATTGCCTTTGGTATCACGAATGAACTTCAGTGCACAAACTGGAACAAGTACTGTTACCGCCAATTCTATTTACAGTGGCACCAACAACGAAACAAAAAAATTATTTTTTGTCCCAAGTTATCCCTGCTGTCCCAAGTATACCCGTATGACGGTATTAAATGTTTTCATGTATATTTACACTGCCCAATATTTTATATAATAAATTGTAATTTTCACTCTGCCTCATATTAATGTTTTATTTAATAGCTCATCCTCTGGGAATATATATATATATATATATATTTATTTATTTATTTATTCAATTTTAAACTGTACTCTTAGCTCTACAGAGCAGTAGTCATAGGCAACAGACTGTTTTGTGTCTAGTCTCCCTGCTAGCACGTATTTAAAGAGTATATAATATACATATGGTAGCAGACTATACTAAACCTAAATGCTGAGAGGAAAAACGGGACAAATTCCTTTGGAGAAGTTTCAAAGATATGTAGGCTTTGCATTGTATGCGTTTCAGATGAATAGTTGCATGCAAGCGGAGAATGTAAATGTGAAGAGTATCTATTCACCCTACCTGTATCTGGTAACCTACTGATTTTAGAGCTATATTTTATCGAAGAAAAATGGTTCTACAGTATTGGATCAATAAAAAAATTTGTTAGGTTATGTAACCTTACTTAACAATAGGTTAAGAAAGAATAATAAGCACATTTGGCTACAATATTTTGCTTTCAGTCATATCTGTAAGTAAGATGTGCATTAAATAATTTTATGTTACAGTAAATACTATTCCTCAATCAACTAAACTTATCAACACCTCTAGCAGTTACCATCTCCTCTGAAAACTCATTCCACTCTGACCGACCTTTTAAGCACTGCCTACTGTGCCGTGTTCTACTATTTATCTGAATCTTCTTCCTCTATGCTTTGCCTTAGTTAATACGCAGCTGAATGTACTTAATTTTCCCTCTCCATTCACCACCTTGTACATCCTGCCTGACCAGCCTTACCACTTGCCACCTTTCCCTGAATTCCACCCCAATTCATTCATCATAGCTTAAGTTAATAAACAAAATGGCCCTTTGTCGTGATCCATCCTCCCTTTCCTTTTTTTTTTTTTTTTCATTTATCCTTCACTCATGTTACTTCCGAACTTTGAACCTTAACTAGCTCCCACACCTCTAATTCAGCTTATGCGCCCTACCCTGCTGCTGCATACTTGTAACATTCTAATGTACACATTTTCATTAACTGCACTAATAACTCATTTCAATACCCTTCTCAGAATACCTAGAGCTCTTCTCCCTTTAGACACAGCTCTCTCTACCTGCATTTTCCTCCCTAAGTCACTCTGCAACATTATGACTTGTTCATTGTATACTAGTTTCCTCTTATCTCCTGCGGTCATCACATCTGCATGCAAGTTTTTCTCATGTTTATTTTCATTTTTGTTCTCTTCCACCCACAATAGTATCTTATCAGTGCCATCCTTACACCCATGTTGTTTGCCGTTATTATGAACAAGGGCCCTCACCAAGTTTCACTGTGGTACATACACAAGCTGCCCTAACTTTTCTGGTTACAAACTGTATAACTCTATCACAAAGAGCTTGAAGCAATTAAAAGCAAAAGTTTATTTTAAAGTCTAGTGAAAGCTTGGCTCATCAATGAGATTAGTAATTGGAGCAATATTTTAGCTTTCGAATAAATATAACCTCAGAAATTGGAAGCTAAATACAACTTATGTAAAACTATCATAAAATATGTGATATGATGTGTGTTCTAAAGTTAAATGTGTAAATATGTTCAGTTCATGTTCTTACTATTAATAAATTTAATGTATGTGTGTGTCCAACATGTTCAGGTGCTCCTATCATGTTTATTCTTGTGTACATAGTATACATGATTTTTTTCTTTTTCTTCTTTCTACTGTTTCAACATAATTTTGTGTCCAACGATGACTGACCCATTCCTATGATGTTTATCACTGTACAGGTTTTTTGCAAATGGTCCAAACAAGTCATATCACTATCTTTATTAAAATAATACTGTTAATATTATTATATTTGTGTGTGACCAACTTAACGGATAGTGCTTCAACTGTTATTTTAACATTTTACATCTATTTTATTAGGTTTTATCTCTCTCTCTCTCTCTCTCTCTCTCTCTCTCTCTCTCTCTACGGCCTACCATTACATTATCTTGTTAATTTAGTGTTGTCTCCAATTAGAACAAAGCTATTGCTCCAGAAGACAGAGATATTGTAAATGTATTATGTAGCTTATCCGAATTTTTAAAATAACTAAATATATTAAAATTAATGTAACACGTACTTACAAATATATTCAAACAATTTGCTGCTGTAATTTACATTTGGCAAAAACAAAATCATTCAGATGTTTATAAAAAATTGAAGAAAGTTTTTCACAAAATTGAGAGATTAATGTAGACATACCAATTATATGACAGTCCTGTAGGTCAACAATTAAGCATTGTTAAAGAGGACACCATTATCTTGTCAGCATTTAACTTGTTCAGTAATAACGGTCTCAGATTTCCCTTTAATTTAGCAGCAGTGCACACATTCGTAAATAACTTGGTGATGTATTAAAAAGTTGAATCATATATTTTTTTTAAAATTTCAGCGAACTAGTACCCAGTCGAAGAAGTGCTGGGAAAATGAAGAGGCAAGAAGAAAGAGAATCCTGGCGTAAAAACATCCGGCAGCAAATGGCCACTGGTGGTGGTCCTTTTGTGCAAGACACACCCACTGACCAAGAGCTTGAAGCAGCGTTAGCTGGTGTTGAGCATGTTTCGCGGAACACTGGAGACAGTGATATGGTTGTTACTGTGGAGCCACCAAAAACACAGTTGAAGGAATCAGTTCAGTTTCTTTCATTTGACCACGATTACGATCTTCCAGAAAGTAAATCGTCTAGTGGCACATGTACACCTGTGGACTAAGTACACAGAATCGCTTGCGTGCATCTTGTTTTATTATGATAACGAACGGCATTGCAGAATCAGTTTCAAACACACTATTCTTCTTTTTTTTTTGTATGTTATACTGCAAGAAGTTAAAAAGTTAAGTTTATGTAACTCAACCTGCTAGAGTTGTTTGTAGAACACATTAGATTTGTCCGATCATGGCGACGCATCAAAAGCAAACTTCATTTGGATCACTTTTCGAACGCCTGGACTTGAAGTTTTACAGTACCCAGCGTTAACCCGGGTAAGTCAGTAAACTTCTTGTGTTGTGTTTTTAGACATTACGTATGATTTATTAACGATAGGTTTTCATTTCTGCGAAATTTATGTTGGGATGGATAAATATACTGTGCTAAAAACCATCGCTTTGAATAATTCACAACATGGGTAATATGGAACAACTGCGCGTGTCTGTTGTTAGTCCAATCATAAGATCTTATTGGTGCAGCATTGTTCGTTTCATCCAATCACAAGTGAGCTGGCAGTGCTGTTCGTTTTAGGGCCGTATGTGCAGTCGTGACTTGAGTTGCAAGCTCCACTCGTACTTGCTCAAGTGGATGTTTCAAGTGTCACTAAACTTCGTATGCGCAGTGCATTTTAGTTTGAGCCTGACTGCGACTTAATGAAGTTTAGAGTGGCTCTGGCCTAGACACGAAGTTAACCGAGCTCAACCGAACTCAAAGACGTCAGTAATGACGTCATGATCTCGGCCAATAGAAAACGTCTAAAATTATGACGTAGCCAATTTTGCTCATTTCCGCATTTTGTTCCATCTCGCCGCATTTATTTGCAATTGCAATGAATATGGACACGTCGAAAAAGCAGATGTCCGATAGGTTTTCTTCCAGCGAAAAATCGATTTTGTTTTCCCTGGTGGAGAGTCGTGGTACAGATGTGGAAAACAAAAAATCCGATTTTCGAAGCATTGCAGCGAAAAGTAATGCTTGGGAAGAAATTGCTAAACAATTCAATTTGTGCTGTTTATTAATTGTATATTATTTAAATTTTTCCGGCACATTTGTTATTATTCCTAACATGAGAGTGAGTTATTAACTATATTTTAATTTTATTATTAATTCAAGGGTACTATGATTACTAATTTTCACACAGTATTTCTCTGCTTGTGGTACATTTTATTTTCACGTCTCCCAGCCTAGCCAGAGCGACCACAGGTTTGCTTCACGAGCCAGCTCGTTAAGCCACTCTCAGTCTGTAATACTATCCACAGGACGCACCATACATGATCCTACGCACTGTTCTTACAATGTTTGAGAGAGACCGCATCCTCCTTGCGCTTCCTTGCATTGGCGCGATTCATACATGCACTCGCCTGCAGGAACACAGATAAACTTTGCACCGCCTACCTTTGTCGTTTCATCGCATGCAGCTCGCACTGCGCACGGAATGTGCTGTTTTGTCCATGCGACATCTATCGGCGACAATCTAAGCTTTTCAGCATCGCCTCGCTCAACGCACATCTTTTGAGCACCATTGTGTAAGCCTCCACTCAACCGACATGACGTACCTTGGTGTTGCTTCTCGTTTTAAGGAGATCTAAGAGTTCGAGACTTAGTGACCAATATGTTCTTATTTTTCTTTCACGTAATGTAGAGTAGTTAACTTTGTTTGTACGTGATTTGAGGCATTTATGATAAAATTTTAATATCATTTCGTGTACTTCAAGATGCAAGCCATCGAGTCTTTCCCCCTTAGGTGAGTTTTCCCACCGCGCCCGCCCTTGTCAGACCCTGTTTGTCTCGCGAAAAAACTAACATTAATTCTCCACTTCACTTTTTATTTGATACAGAGGAGGGTTCAAGTATTCGAATGCCTAAGTTTGAAGAAAGTATAAGAATTCCACTTTCAACTAAAGAATAATACTTCAACTTTCAAGGTGTCAACAATACTTCAACAACTTCTGTAATACTGCAACTTCCGGCAGTCATATGCATTCAGTATGTCCTTCCTTTGGACGTTTACTCGCAGCTACGTCATACGATTCAGCTAAATGTTACGTAGCCGTATAAACGTTAAATGTGTTACGTACCGTCATCCAGGTCCTTTATGCTTTTGACTTTATATAACAAACATAACAATTAAATTCTTTACTTAATGTTTTCAAGTAAATAATAGTATGTACATGGGTACCCATCTGAAACTTTAATATTTAAAAAGGGACTGAATAGTCCTGTATATTATATCAAATCATAAATGCTGCAATGCGCAATATGGTAATAAAAAGTTTTCTTGTATATTAAAACTGCCCAGTATTTTATATAATAATTTGTAACTTTCACTCTGCCTCATATTAATGTTTTATTTAACAGCTTATCCTCTGGGAATTTATATTTATTTATTTATTTATTCAATTTTAAACTGTACTGATAGCTCTACAAGAACATTAGTCATAAGCAACAGCCTGTTTTGTGTCCAGTCTCCCTGCCTGCACGTATTTAAAGAGTATGTAATATACATATGATAGCAGACTACTCAAAACATAAATACTGAAAGGGAGAACGGGACAAATTCCTTTGGAGAAGTTTTAAAGATATGTAGGCTTAGCATTGTATGCGTTTATCTTATACATGATTGAATACATAGTTTAAACAAAAAAACAGTTTTATACCACCGTTCATGTCTAACTGAAATGCAGTACATGGCAGCATGGTAAAATGCACCAGTATTCTCGTCTCCCTCGCACCTCGCTGAATGTTTTCTAGTGTAGTGTCGTTTTAAATTGCACAAATTTTAACCAGGATATATTATGTATTAGTATTAGTTTATTATTTTATTTTAATAAATAAGTTCGCAGTAATAAATTTTTTTCCTGAAACCATTATTAGCCCAACACTGCAGATGAATAGTTGCATGCAAGCGTATAAGGTAAATATGAAGATTATCTATTCATCCAACCTGTATCTAGTAACCTATTGATTTTAGAGCCATATTTTATCGAATAAAAATGGTTTTACAGTATTGGTTAAATAAAAAAATTGTTAGGTTATGTAACCTTACTTAACATTAGCACATTTGGCTACAATGGTTTGCTTTCAGTAATATCTGTAAGTAAGATGTGAATTAAATAATTTTATGTTATAGTAAAAAATCTTCCTCAATCACCCCAAAAAGCTTACAGCAATTAAAAGCAATACTTTAATTAAAATTAGAGTGAAAGCCTGGCTCATCAATGAGATTAGTAATTGGAGCAATATTCTAGCTTTCTAATAAATATAACCTCAGAAATTGGAAGCTAAATGCAACTTATGTAAAACTATCATAAAATATGTGATATTATGTATGTTCTAAAGTTAAGTGTGCAAATATATTCTGTTTATGTTCTTTCTATTCATAAATTGTTAATGTATGTGTGTACCCTGCATGATCAGGTGCTCCTATCATGTTTATACTTGTGTGCATAGTATATATGATATTTTTCTTCTTTCTACTGTTTCAACATAATTGTGTGTCCAACGACGACTAACCCATTACTATCATGTTTATCACTATATGTTTTTTTTTTTGCAAATGGTCCAAACAAGGCATATCACTATCTTTATTATAAAGGTGCCCACACACTTGGGCGTGGCGGAGCGCGGCGGAACATGGAGCGGCCGCCTGGGAACCCCGCACACTTTCGCGTGGCGGAGTGCGGAGCAGAGCCGCGGCGAGCGCAGTTCCACCCCACCCCCTCCCTGTTGTTTTAATTAGAACACACTCCTCGCCATCCTCCTGGTCGGTCAGTTGTGCTGCGGTGTCATACAGTCATGGATAGCTCATCAGACGAAGACATGTTTATCTTAGGTGCCATAGCAATGGACGATGATGAAAGGCAGGAAAAACGGTGCTGGGTTCACGATATAAATTTAAAAAGAGAAATTTTCGGCGAATTTCAACACCTGTCTGATGATCTCCGGAAAGATAAAAAGACATTTTTCCAGTACTTTCGCATGTCCGAAGAAAAGTTTGTTAAATAGTTGACACTATTACAGCCACCTCTAGAGCATAGGAATACAACATTTCGAAGAGCTGTAAAAAATTATATTTAATAACTTTGTGTATGTGTTTTGTCTGTACTCTCGTATAGTCACAATGGAATGCGTTATTTGTAAAATTTGGATGTGTACAGAGCAATCATGTTATTATATTTATCTCGGGGGCTGCAACAACAATAATGTACACATTTAATTTTTTTCATTTATTCGACTTACTGTTTTGGAATTACAAAATAAATGAATTCAATTATTGCTACCAAATATATACAATGGTTAAGAATGTATACAAAATAATTTTCGAGGTTGGGTGTCAAGGTCAGACGTATCTCGTGCATTGTTGTTACAGGCTACCGATGAAAAATTTACATTGTGGTCATTGTGTTGAATATTTTGGGGTGCAGAGAGATGATTTGGGTTTGGCTCAGGTGAGTGAAAAACTGGTTGATCCATAGCCCCGGAAAATGACTGATTTTGAACAAATGGACCACACGTTTGGTTTGAATAAATCATAGCTTCGTACTCGGTTTGGTGAATGATGGCTGAAATAATTGTAGATTTAATTTTTATTTGCATATGAGGTGAAAATGACCTCACTGTTTCCTCAAGACTAGCGAAATATTTACTCAATGAGTAATTTTAATTTCTTTAGACTTTTTGTACGCGAGATAATCCTGCAAAATAGTTGCGGAAGTTGGTGCCGATGAAAACTTTCGTGAAGCGCTTGCCCGGAGGGTAGAACCACCTGGGGAAGTTGTGGCAGGAAAATCTTCAACTGATGATGCTTCCTCGTTTGGGATGCTGTCTTCATTGATATCACTGATATCAGGCTGGATGTTGCTTTTCCCTTCTCTCTGCACTTCAACGAATGGCTTTAAAAATTCCATTTCCCTTTCATACTTCCACGATTTATGGATGGTGCCGGCCTGCCCAGACTTGTCTCTCGGCTTTTCAGGATCCTTCTGTAGGCGTCTCTTAGGAGTTTCCATATTTTCTTACACTCAGAACCTAGAAACAAAATACACAAAACATACTTTTCACTTTGTGTTTAGTTTAGCACGTGTATGAGACATTGTAGATATAATGTTGCGTTGAGTACCTAGAATTTCTTTACGAGAAATACTTTTTATTATAATGATCTCTATTGAGTAAAATTAATATATGTGTTACAGTGTACTTCCGATTATCTATGGTCGAATAATTCGGGTTGTCATTTAACCATGCATTTCTACAAGAAAAATAGGTAAAATTAAAGTCAAAACGAAATAAAACTGAATCTTGTTAATCCATTTCTGCGATCGTTTACTTATCCATACACACACACATCTGAAGAGCCACAAACTTCACATGATTAAATTATATTCATGGCAAGTGCCTAATCATGCATATTGCCTGTTAAAGCATACATTTTAATTCATAAATCCATTGGTGAATAGTCACTGATTATAAGTACTTTTCACTTATTTCATTTGTAGAAAATACCCCATTTTGAATTAGAGTAAAACCACTGATAACCAATGACTATTTACTGATTACAATTTGTAGGTTTATGGTTCGCAGTGATTACAAATTAGGGCTTTTTGCTTTGTAGCTAAACGATACACAGTAAAAAAAAGTTGTCACGTTGACAAAGAAAACCTTAGTAAAGACATATGCTAAATAATCCGTATTAATACTCCCAAAATTTTTTTTCCCTATAATTGCATGTTTTTACAGAATGAATTGTTTAAAAATTACGAAGATTATTTCAAAAATGTATTTCAAAAGGTTAGCAATAGAAAGATACAAACTATGTTATTGCGCATGAATTTGTAAAAATGCCCTTAAAATTATAATTGGTTAAGAGAGTGACAAGGTAAACGATATTGTAAAGGGAAATAACTCGAAGGATTTTAATGGTGCCCACTTGGACGAGAAAAGCCTGAATCATTAAATACAATTTCATACAAAACTCCTTCATATATTTGTATATAATCTAGCGTTGTGTGACAGTACAAAAAAAAAGTTTTATTTCATTTAAGTTATATGAAATACAGTGATAAAGATAAGGGTCGTGTGATTTCAGGTTTCTTGCGACTGGCGACTCTTTTGTAAGTATATCCTTCAGCTATCGCCTAGGAGAGTCAACAGTTCGCAAAATAGTTTATGAAACATGCAAGGCAATAAACGAGGTACTAATGCCCATTGTCATGCCTGAACCTGACTCAAAAATGTGGGAGAAAATAGAAAAAGAATTCCACCGAAGATGGAATTTCCCTAATTGTGTGGGACCGATTGACGAGAAGCATGTGGTGTTCCAGAAACCAGCAAATAGTGGATCTTTGTTTTTTCAATGATAAAAAACATTTCAGTATCTTTCTCCTAGCAGTCACAGATGCAAACTGCAACTTTACTGTTGTTGATGTTGGGGCACATGGGAAAAACAGTGATGCGGGAGTTTTTTCCCGTAGTAGTTTTGGACAGAGACAAATGAATTTTCCTCTTGAAAAACCCTTGCCAGGTACCACAACATCTCTGCCTCATGTTACTGTCGGGGACGAAGCGTTTCCGTTGCAGAATAACCTCATGAGACCATATCCTGCCGAACAGCTGCAAGGTAAAGAGGAAAAATGATTTTCAATTACAGGTTAAGCAGAGCGCGAAATGTGTCTGAAGATAGCTTTGGAATCCTGACATCAAAATTCCGTATTTATAAGTGAGTATTACAGATTTCACCTGAACACCTTGACTTGGTTGTATTAGCAATGTGTTGCCTTCACAACTTCTTGAGAAATGTTCCCGAAGCTACATTTGCAGAAATACATCTAAATGAGGAAAATGTCGAAGACTGCGTACTAGTGACTTTTTCGGGAATTGGGGGATCATTACCAGGAAGTGCATTATCCACCCGGGAAAAGTTTTAAGAATATTTAAACTCTCCAGTTGGTTCGGTACCATGGCAAACTTCGTCGAGGAAGACCAGAGTAAGAGATAAATTATTAAAGGGCATAATTAAAGTTTCTAATTTCGCTTTGAACCCATTATTGTAAGTAGTATTGGAGAAACTGTGTTTGTCAATTGATATTTTAAGATATCATGAACAAAGTAAAGTGATGAACGACATTTAAGACTTATAAACCTGGGTAGAAAATATAAAATCTTTTTTTTTTTTTTGTTACGTAAAATAGCTGAAAAATTTTAAGGTAGTAAGATATAATCGTTTGACTCTATTTTACTTGGAAATAAAGAAATAAATAACGGAACTAGAATGTGAGGAACTCAGGTGTATATATATAATGTAATTTGAAATTAATATTTTATAGTTAATTAGGAAATATTGCTTTTCATACAACAATGACAATATGTGTCTTAAAATATTTACTTAGTTTTGCAGTTCACTTTCAGCCCGATTTCTTCCCCAGCATTTTCCTTAACTGGTTGCTGTATCTCGCGTCCTCTAGGTTGTATAGGAAAGTGTACTCCTGCACATGTATGATTAGTTCCTCGTAATTTTTCTGTAACAAAAGTTGCATTTGTTAATGTTAATAATTAACAAACTAATGTTATTAATTTTGTAATTATGATACTGCTACATGTAAAATTATGACACTAATGCACAGTTTATATATTTCAGCTAAGTAATATTATCATAACCTGGTTGCTGAATTACTTATAAACTATAGTAAATTCAATTGGCATATGTGTTTCACTTATCACTTGCTACAGAATTCAACAAATATAAAATGTGTACGTGTGTGAATTTTACATTCACAAATAAAAAAATACAATGCGATTAACTGTTGCGAAAATCAAATCACGTTAAAACATACCTTCCACAATGGTCAACACCAATAAATATTATTTTCTGAATTATTTCAAAACCTTAAGAGTAATCTCCTTTTGGAATGAGTTCTGCTGCAAGTTTTCATTACTTTTGTTATTCATTTTTCTTGTACTGAACCCTGATATATAAACTTCGAAAGAGTATAGGATATACGGCTCTTACAAAAATTAACGTGATTGCAGTCGTTTATAAACATCGCTAGTGGCACGAAGTAACCAATCAATAAAAGTACAAATTTTAATTAGTTAATAGTTGAACAAAGATTCCATTTTGATAATGTATTTTATAAACCTTGTTAATTATTTACTATAGACGCAGCTTCACATTGTTAAAACATCGCCACCAATTTTTCCAATATATTCGTTACTTGTTAAATATATCTAACATATGCCAGGAGATGAAAAATGCATATTTATCAATGATGCAAGATATTACAACTAAACACAGTACTAACCTGCAACAGTTGACACAAAATGAAGACCACAACTTTTCTGAAGTTCGGGCGGAGAGCATCTCTTGCCAATGTTAGTACCGGCCGGGAACACCCGAATCAGACAACCGACGACTGCCGAAGATGGTTAAGATCTGCGCGTCACCTCGCTTACCCCCGCACACTTGCGCGCGGCGTGGCGCGCGGGGTGGATTTGCCGACTGCTTGCCCCGAAGATTATCCGCGCGGCAACGCGCTCTGCTCCAGTTTGAGAGGGTTCACTTATTTACATATAACTGAACCAGACGGAAAAAATCGCTGCGCTCCGCCACGCCCAAGTGTGCGGGCACCTTAATAATATTGTTAATATTATTATATTTCTGTGTTACCTAACTAACGGATAGTGCTTCAACTGTGTTTAATATTTTCCATCTATTTTATTTGGTTCTCTCTCTCTCTCTACAGCCTACCATTACCTCATCTTGTTAATTTAGTGTTGTCTCCAATTAGAGCAAAAACAAATTTAATGTAAATGTATTATGTAACTTATCCGAATTTTTTAAATAAATAAATATATTAAAACTAATATGTGCTTGCAAACATATTCAAACAATTTGCAGTTGTAATTTATATATGGGAAAAACAAAATCATTCAGATGTTTATAAAAGATTGAAGAAAGTTTGTAACAAAATTGAGAGATTGATGTAGACATACCAATTATATGACAGTACTGTAGGTAAACAACCAATCATTGTTAAAGAGGACACCATTATCTTGTCAGCATTCAACTAGTTCAGTAATAGCAGTCTCAGTTTTCCCTTTAATTTAGCAGCAGTGCACACATTTGTAAATGACTTGGTGATGTATTAAAAAGTTGGATCATATATTTTTTTAAATTTCACCGCCAAAAACACAGTTGGAGGAATATGTTCAGTTTGTTTCATTTGACCACATTTCGATCTTCCAGAAAGTAAATCGTCTAGTGAAACATGTACACCTATGAAGCAGTCTCAAGCTGGGCCTACATGTGCTAGGCCAACAAGTAGGGATGCTGCCATAAACAGAGAGTTGAATCATTGACTTGCTAAACTAGATGCTCGTGAAAATGGAGATGCGAGATTGCAGCGTTTGCAGGAACTGCATTTACAACTGCAAATCAGGGCAGCAAGGAGGGCAGAAACTAGAGATGATGAACTGCATGCTCTATTGTTATCGAATTATCGCAGAGCTACAGCAAGAGCTTAAGAGCTACATGTTCAGCAAGTGAAACATGCTGAAGAAAAACACCAGCTGCTGATGAAACGGTTGAAAACTGAAAGTGGTAAAGCCTCTTAATTTCTAAGGGGTCATGACCATTTTTTGTTTTCGTGTCCCATGGTTTTTTAATAGGCCTCCTGGGAAACTCGCCATGTAAAACACATTGATCGCTGTACCTCTCAAAGGTGATGTGGAAACCAGCGCAAACCCACAGAGACCAGGTGTAGACCCAGAGAGAGCTTCAAGTTGTGAACAAAAAGGTTAGTAAGTCTTCATTTTATTGCTCGTGCAATACTTCCAAGAACCTTCAGTTAATGCATAAATGATATGCCTAAAATTATCATTTGGTTACCTCATTATACAGCATACCAATTTAAAAACTTATGTGAAACCCTCTTAAGAATTTTGCCCTTCAAAAAGTTTTTTGCTTAATAAGTTGAATAACTTAGCCCCTTGTCAATAAGGACATGTGGAAATTTAGCCCTTTTAATAAGTTTTCCTGATTATTAAACATTATTTCTTTCTTTCCCACTACAAACATCTTTCAGGGTTTTACCATATACATACATTACCATTATAAAGTTCCAACTTAAAATGCATTCTTGATTGTACGACTACTATAATTTGATCCCTAAAACGGTTTTATGATAGGAAATTACCCTCTTAAAATGTTTTCATGTTTATGTAGTAGAAACTTTGTACTCACTTCAGGAATGTTTTAACAGGGTTCTAATGTACAAAACTTTGTAACTGTTAGATTATTTTTAACGTTTAGATAATAAGTATACATTTACACCCAGTTTGCAAAGTAAACCCTCACTTTCCTAGTTGTTAAGATCCACACAGCAAGAAAATTCTCAGTAACACAAGCTACACAAAATTGCAGAAATCACAAATGGTCTAATTGGAAATCTGTATCGAGGAAAAAATTAATGTTTACAAATTTAAAATGTATTCGAGTGATAGTGAAATAAATTGGTCAATAAGCATCTATGACAAAAATTGTGTATATGTGATAGAAAAACACCTGTGCTGGGACAGCACCTTCCTTGAAGTACTAGAGACTGATCTTCGGTTCCTGCCACTGTGTGCCTCTGGACTTGTTTGAATCCTACGCCAAGGATGTGACATACAGCCGCCGGTCTCGCACTGTGACGTCTGCATCTGTGTAGTGCCTCGCCGCTTCGTCGGAGTTCGAGTGTCTTCGGTAGTCTTCGTGTCCCCACCTTTGGCCGGCCTTCCCTTCCCCCCTGCCACAATTCTGCCTTAGCGCCTCGCCGTCTTGTGCTCGTCACTCTTTCCCCAGCGCTTCGAGGAGTAGGTTGTGCCTCTCTTGCCATCACCTCAACGCCTGCCCGATCGTTTTGCTTTAGTAAGTGTTTACTTTAGGGTCGTTCTTCCGTGTTACGGTTAGATAATTCGCGTGTCCACCATTTGTTGGTTTTTTTGCTTAATATTTCCGTGTGTGTTTAGTTTTTGCTTACTTCTTCACCTTTCTATTATTCTAATTGGCCGAGCGGACGTTGATGTGGTGGGCGAGAAACGAGAGTTGAGGTATTGAATTTTCCATTTGAACTGTATTATACTCCTTCCGGTGTTTTTTGGATAACGCTTACGAGCCCTCATTTATTTGTTAAGGGGCTTTGAACCCGTTTTTCTTGTGTTTTAATAGCGATTTTGTGTAATTTGTAATGTTTGTCATTAGTGCACAATGATGTAAATACATATGTCTAAACCATGCTACGATTACGTTTGTTTCTAGTAGATGTCATTCCCGCTCGTGTTTTGTGTGTGTTTGTCTGTGCTCTTTTGTGTACTCCCCTGGAATAGTTGTACCTATGCACACCCCGGGAATAGCCCGGTTAGACCAGGTTTTCAGGCGTAGGTCTTCTAGATCGAGGTCTGGTTAACTAGTACCTTGGACGGGCACAATTCCTGCGCGACTCTGCTCGGGTTTGACTCCCGAGTTAGGGATGTGTATAGGATTTTTTGCTATTTAGTCCTGTAAGTTGGGAATTGGCAGTCTGCTGGTGGCATCGCGAGTCGTGGCATGTTGTCGGAGTGGTATTGTGTTGTGCGCTGGTGGCAACTGTAGTATTCCGCTTAAACTGTTTGAAACATGGCTATGGGTAATGTTGGGGACTTTGTTTTTTGTATGGGGTATTTTGAGCTGCGCAACTACCTGGGTGAGTCGGGTGTTGCATTTGCCGATCACGAGGACGTAACCGCCCTGCGCATACGTGCCTTTACATACATTAATTCAGTTTGTGCGGTAGGAAATATCCCTTTGGACGGAGCTGGGTCTATGGCTGAAGGTCCAGTCACTGCGTCACAAACTGTCATAATGACACAGTTGAATGCCGTCGGTGTATTGCGAGTAGTGCAACCCGACGAAATAGTTAAGTTTCTGGTGGAGACAGATCGTGTATCATATAGTCAGCCGATTATTAGTGACGAGCGCCGATTTTTATTGTCCTTGTGTACACGCACGGAAGGGTTGACGGCATCTATTTTAGGCGAGATAGTACGTATTGATGGACAGTATGAGATATTTAAGGCCTGTCTATTGGAATGTGCTGGTTCAGGCAGTGTGTGGACGGCCCTGAAGCAGAAGTATGTAGATCGTTTCCAGAACTCTACGGAAACACTACCGGAATTTGTACAGGATGTGTGTGAGTATGCCCGCGCTATGAACTTGCGTAGGGTCGAGAGTAAGTTAGTGGGTACTATTTTGGATCACATTTCGCCGGAGGCTCGTTCTCTCCTTTTGTGCGACCCGCCCCAATGAATTTTGGAGGAATTGAGAATTCTTGCTTTGGAGATTGAAAGAGAGTTGCAGCTAAACCGGGATTTTTGTAAATCCAGAGGGATTTCAGAGAATTTTGAGTTGGTTTCCACGATCGCGGACGAGCGTCACGTGGTACAGGCAGGGCGCGGTGCGCAGTTGCGTGCGGCGGTGGACACGAGTGCCTCACGGCCAGGTGTGAGGGGGGGGGGCGTGCGGTGGAAGGTCGAACGGGGCGGTGCAGTAATTGCGCCAAGTATGGACATCGCGCTTCGCATTGCACTTTGCCTAGTGTCAATCGTAAGTTGAGACTGTGTTTTCGATGTCGCAAACCTGAGCATTTCCGGGATGATTGCCCGGAAAACTAGTGTCTGCCGCCCTTAGGCGCGCAAAGCGAGGCAAGAGAGTTCTGCAATTTACGTCGCGCACTGATTGTTTCGTGACTATAAGGACAGAAACACACGAGGCGGTTCGTGTCGAGTCGGCCGCCGAGTCGACATACCGTACGATCTTTTCACACGAAGCGGTACGCAACGACTCGGCTGCCGCCCCCATGCCGAAGCGGCGTCGCGTGTATATTCTGGTAGCTTAGCCACAGACATGCATCCTGACGATGAATATTTGATGCTGTTGTGGTTGTTATATCGAAGGCGGAAACGAAGAAGTAAAATAGACGCATGTGGATACATCCTATTATTAGTGAGCATAATTGCAAAGGATTTTACCACACTTTATGGCCAAAATTAAAAGAAGATGAAGAGAAATTTTTTAATTTCACAAGGATGTCGCAAGCCACCTTCAACGAATTGTTGAGTGACATAAGAGATGAATTAGGTAAACGAAACACTGTCATGAGGCAGAGTAT
>PNEQ01095851.1:11690-29855 GCA_003012365.1 Medauroidea extradentata | reverse complement strand
GACTTTTCTGTTGTCAACCTTCACAATGATGCGGCCATCCAGTGTCCACACGTTCTTCAGTCCATGCTTGGAAATGGCGGCCTGCAGAACTTTGAGTCTTTCTGCGGTCAAGTCTTCACGAATCGTGATGGCTGACCCTGCCAGCTTCCGTTTGCAAGTGAAGACTAAGTTTCTCACGCGATAAGATATGAACTTCACTGTTATGGGTCGTGGCTTGGCACCGTTCTTCTTCCCGACGCGATGGCTCCGATCTACATCTGTTACTGCAATATGCGGCAGACCTAACTTTTTGTTCAGTAGTGAAATAACTAGATCGTCTGTGTTTTCTTTTTCTTCTTTCGGCACGCCGAATATTCGCAAACTTGAGCGTCGCTGGTACTGTTCGAGTTCGTCAATAGCCAATGTGAGATCTTTCTTCGTTTTCTCCAGTTCATCATTTGTTTTCTTCATTTCCATTTTTAGTTTACTTGTTTCTTCTAGATCAAAATCTAAAGTCACTTTCAGTTCTTCCACTACCGCCTTAACAACAGCGGACGTGAGGGAAGCCACGATGTTTTTCATCACGCTTTCCGACTGAAGGAGTGTCGTGACTCGTTCTTCCACTACACTCTCAAGCTGTTGTAGGATTTCAACCTGTCGGCCGGCCATTTGAACTGCGTTCGCGTCTAACGTTAAAAACTTATTTTCCGACAAAGAAATGACACCTTTGAACCAGCGGAGTCGCGTAACAATACGACGAGTTCTACTGCATTAAGTACACACCTCGGTTGAAATTCTTTTTCAGTTTACACCTGCTTAAAACCTCTTGAAGCACGAGCGAACCAACAAGGCACTACGCACTGTCCGCCATTACCACTTTAATAAGAATGTTAGTGTTGTCATTATTACCTAACAGCAGCCCAGAAACTAGAAGTTGCTAGTGGTATTTCGTAGCCTAGGTAGGCGAACCATGTTTTATATATTTGAAACGGTGCATAAAAAAAAAAAATCCAGAAACAAGGACTGTTCAGCAGAAAAAAAACCGTTTAAGATTACTATGGGGATCAGCTGGCCTCTAGTGCAGCTGCAGAAGAGAAAGTATGGTGTTTGTCGCATTATTCAATGAAAGTTAGGTTATACTACAACTTGCAGTAATAATACCATTTTGATAAAAGTGTTGATTTGGGTAGTTTTTTAAATCACAGTTTCAATTTAAAACAAAAGTTCTTAAGGTTAGTTCAATATTACAGCTGTTTATAGGTTTACAGGAATGCAATGTCTTTACGTTATTCTGGTCATTAAGTAGTTTGCGGGGTTTTTACTAGGAGCGGAAATATGTATATTTCATGTATGGTTTTTGTTTTCGTCTGAATAACATGTTGAAAATTTTGCAGTTGAAAATACTCTTGGCTGGGTCTCTGCTAGGGACAAGCTTCTCTTATAAGTGTAGAGTCGTGAGTTAACGAAGTGTTAAAAGAAACAGAATGTAGTTAGTTTCATCAAAATTAATTATTTGCCAATGCATATGTTCTGCTGTAAGAACTAAATTCCAGTTATTTTCCTATAGGCTGTTCACTATAAACTGAGCACTCAACAGAACTTGTAATTAATTAAAAATATGTTTTATTGGGCCAACAGACGTTAAATTTTGAGAGTGTTGAAACGTTTACACTAGTTTTTAGTTACGTGGAAGTTTTCATATTAAAAATAGTAAGGATAGCTGCAAAACAGTTGAAAGAAAACTTTATGCAGTTCTCACTTTATCGTGAACGGACTTTTTTTTAATAATACTTATTTACGGTCGTCGAAATATTGCATGTCCCACATACTCTTGCCGTGCCGATTTTCCCTTTTAGTAGAAAACATATCGTTGACACTTAGATTATTTAGAATTTCCAGTCTACAAATATTTTTATCTATATTTTTCATCGTGTTTGAATTATCTTAAAATATGTCGCGGGTTTACATTTGCTGTCTCTATAGTAACATTTGTAATATGTTCAAGATTATTATAAGTTTTAAAGTATGCGCAGATGAAACCAACTACTATTATTTCAGATGCTACTGGAGAACAGTATTAGTGATTTGTCTTCCGCCTAAATGACTTTAAATATGAACCCATGAGGTATTCAACAAATCCATCACTTTAAGGGCGATGTTGCATGTAAAACAGAAACATTGTTGAACTGTACATGGTGCCTTTTAATGTGGCCACTAAGTATTTCACGTCATTGAGGAAAGCTTTTATTTTCATTCTCTTCCTCGTTTATTATGCTATCACATAAAACACGTGCACGAGTCGGCTTTCTGAAAGTGTGTGTGCACTTCTACAGTCATCACAAACACTACATAAATACAGTCGCAACTAGGACACGTTAACTTTATGCAGGTAAGCACAGTGGCCTCTCTAAAAGTAACCATGTACAATTTTTATGTATTCCATGCACCAGTGTACTTAAGTTCTCACCTTGGGAAAAATAATTGTCAACCTTTTAAGTCAGTATACTCGTTATAATTAGTGTGTTAGTGTTAGCCATTATTATATATGATGGTTAGAGAAGATGGTTTATCGCGGGAAAACTTGACTGTTTGCTGTATTTCAACGCACGTTCAACTTATCAAAAGCTAACTGGCTTTTTCCCTGCACGTGAAGCTGTTACCCTATTTGACTAAACCAATAATAATCCCGCTACTGTAATATTATATACCTGTTATTGGTCTGCAAATAGCTACGGAGTGTCAGACGTTTGTCACTCAATCATATATGTTGCAAGAAACTACAGTATTTTCTAGCCATTATGTAATGGGGTGCAAGCCTTCGGCTGGATGTGTTTGACCTAAACCTTTAGAGACTTCTTCGTTACAATCAATACGCAGTGGTAGTGAAGCATATTAAAGAGAAAAGTTTACTTTTGTTAGTGCTTAACAGCGACGTTTTCGCGCTGGTGAGAGCTGATATTAGCATGGAGCGGCACAGGAATGAAGGAGCGAGATGAACGAGATATCCTCGAGAAAACACTCTGACCAATGGCATCGTCCAGCACAATTCCAACATGCGAAACTCTTGGTCGACCCCCACCGGGAATAGAACTTGAACCGCCTTGGTGAGAGGCGAGTTCTGTTGCCACTGAGCCAGCCACGCCTCATGAAAAAGGTTACGAAGTTCAGGTATTAGTCCATATTAGCATGAGGTAGGGTAAACCGAACGTATACTCTTAATATACCATAATATCGTGATAAACCACATTGCGAGCTTCGCAAAATTGGAAAGTATCTGTACACAGAGTTCACTAGATTACCAACAGGGAGCAGGCATGTGTAGCTTTAGCAATAAGTGACCCATGTTTCTTACATAATATTACAATTTAAATGTTCAACATGTTTCTATTACTGAAGTTCGAAGTCTTAGTATCTCTTGGCACTAAAATTATCTTATTAAAAAAAAATCAGTCGTGAGGTACAATAAACTCTTTTGCGATATTTAACTAGTCACTTAAATCTGTAGACGTGTCCACCAAAACGAGTCAGCGGTATGATCAAGTTTCATTAAGCCACTAATGGCCTCTGCAGTGCAGTTTGGGCGCCCCTTGTGAAGCGAGGCTCCATCTTGGAACGCAAACATGACAACGGCCTTGTGACAAGTTCTTCTTTTTTAAAGAGATAGCAGTAGTTCTACCGTCTTCTTTATGTAATGCTGAAGAAACGAGATTTTATGAAATTTCGTAATACCTTTGTTGTGCCGTAGTTCTTTAGATATATGAGCTCGTGATGGTTTCAAAATTTTATTTCGCAACTATTATTTCATATGAGATGAAACAAAACAGATCATCTCGGCGAGAACTATTATGCTAAAACATGACCTGGGACCTCTTCCCCATTATGTTTATTAGGTTACATATACACAAATAGGCCTAATAAATAATATATATATATATATGAAGGTGTTAATGAAAGTATGTTTAACATTTTACGAGATGATTCCTCGTAAAAAAAAAAGTTAAAGTTGTATATGCAATTTTTTGGAGTGGCGCAAATCTTAAAGGAAAATTTCGCGATTGGAATTTGAAAATAAAAACAATAGTTGTAAAAATATATAAAAGTAAGGAGAAATTAATTATGAATAATGAGAACATCTGAAATATATACATATAAAAATGGATTTGAATACCTTCAGCTTTCGTTAGAAAACGAAGTTGGTAAAGTATTTTTTGGCATACAATTTATTGCCATTGCATTTTGGGATGTTACACAGTTTTTAGCATGAGGCCCCAATGAAAAAAAGTTGCCTTGTTGCAACATCAAGTGGATTATTTTCGAGGAAATGGAAAATACGTAGTTTGGCAACACGCGTTACACAGTAGCCAAAGGCTTACATTAGATAACTGCACTTCATTTTTTACAGGAAATCATCCCGCAAAGTTGGTAACATACTTTAATTAACAGCTGTATGAGTCAGTGGTAAAGCGTGGGATGTTCCAGTGCCGACTGTGATTAGCAATCAGAATGAAAGGGGCAGCAACATCTTCGAGCCAATAATGTGCAAGAGACGACGATTGAAGCCTCCAGTAATAGACCTTGTTCTTCGCAACGCATCTTCATTAGGTGTGACCGGCAGTTGCATTAATGATCTTTGAAATAGTCGTACAATGGGAGTACGTGGCTGATTGGAGTTATTTAGACATACTCCATTGCGATGTAGACGTCTGGCAAAGAAAACTAAACGGAAAAACCTAAATAGGCAGAGTATACTTTAGTCAACAGAATACGTACACAACATTAAATTTCCTAAATGGCGTCGGGTCAAATAAAACAAGGACAACCAAATAAGAAGATAAGTAAGAAAAACTAGACACCACCAAGGCAGACAGCACAAGATGAAGCCTGACTTGGCAAAAGTACAAGCATATAAAGTACACGAATCCTCAAACGAAATAAAATTACGACAAAACGACGAGACGAAACAAAAAACAGTATTTTATCAGACACTAACAAAATAAATACAAAACAACGATGAGACGACACAAAACACAGTAGTTTTCCTGACACGAACAGAAAAACTACATCTAGGTTAAGTTTACTTATCTTGCTCAGTCAATGGCAGACGAACTGTCTCTTGATTGGCCGCGCAGCATTGATTCATTCTGGTTGTGGTGGGTCGAGTGATTGTTGTTTTGTACTCGGAAGATGGTTCTTTCTTAGTCAATGGAATCCACATTTTTTTTATTCAGTGCTCTCTGACTGAAGATATTGATATTGCTCATCATAAAGGCCCCCTTCACCTAGTCAGTTGCATTAATGTCACGTGCAAAATGTATAGCAGGAATGTAGAGCTTATTACCTTGAAACACGACCATACTTCTCTGATGTGGATTCATTATATTCAAAGATATTATGTTTGTATTGTTGAACGTGTAAATAATTCTCCGTTTATAAGAACGCGTTTATGAACATATAAAATACATGTCTGTATAACAACACAGTAACACACGCGTGTTACCTGCTTGGCAGCAATTCATCGTACAGTGTTGATAAGATAGAGCGAGTGAGTGAGAGATTTTGGTCAGCGCTTGACATCGAAGTCTTTAGCGCGGGTGAGGGGTGACACGAGGAGCAGCACCGGAATGAAAGTGCGGGGGAAACGGGAAATCCCTGAGAAAACCCGCCCACCAACGACATTGTCCGGCACGATTCCCACGTGAAAATCCTGGGACCGACCCCGCCGGGAACCAAACCCGAATCGCCTCAGTGGGAGGCGAATGGTCTGACCATTCGGCCACCGCGGGCAGATACCTCATCAAAAAGAGTCACGCGTATGGTCCCAAAGTGAACTGTTTACAGTATCAGGCCTGCCCTATCTCTGACCTGTGATAACTTAATAAAGTTCTCGCTAACATCAGAAGCTGATACAGAAGTTACTTACTTCCATTGTTGCAACGAAGATTACCATGTTCAGTGATGTATGACAAAAATAAAATTAGTTTACTAATCATTAAAGACCGGGACAATTCGTGGGTTTACTTACATGTCGGCTAGCTTCCAACAGTACATATGTACTCAAGCAGACAGCCGACGCTCACTGGATCCTCGCTGATACTGTGATACCTCTTGATTGGACATGTATTTAGTTGTTTAATCGCCATTGGCTCAAGAAATAGTCGCGTTTTCTTTTGGCCTCAAGCTATAATTCCAGCAACTGTAAGTTCGTGCCACTTTCGCAATTGGCCCGTGACTAATTTGACACTTCCTGTAAGTCGCATAGCCAATAGTACAGACGCAACTAAATGCAGGCCCGTATCACTGCGTCATCGTACAGCCAGTGAGCAGATAATGTCTGCTTGAATACACAGATGTTCTTGGAGGCTAGCCTATATGTCAGTGAACCCGCTAATTTTTCCTGCCTCTACTCTGTAATCATTTCTTCACTGTGGCATGTTCTCTCTCTAGCCAAGTCTTTAGTTCTGGTCAAACGTAGTGGGCCTTACATTTCGTTGAAAGTGACGTCATTAGAGTCGACGACACACAACTTTACATAAGAAAAGAAACTGGAACAGGAGTCGGCCACGGTCTTTGTTTAAAAAAAAAAAAAAAAAAAAAAAAAAAAAAAAAAAAAAAAAAAAAAAAAAAAAAAAAAAAAAAAAAAAAAAAAAAAAAAAAAAAAAAAAAAAAAAAAAAAAACATCCCAACATTCTCCTTGAGCGATTGCTGGAAACCATGTAAATCCGATATTCGAACCCGAGTACTCTAAAATTCAAGTCTTAACGTGTTACCGTTGCGCCACCTCACTCGGTATCTCCAGTTAAAGAATAGAGAAATGTTACTTGTGACTTATAAACATGTAACCTACTAATGTTGGTAGTTACAGCGACGGGTGCCTATTTAAGCTCGTTTTACAAATATTATTTTTGAATTCTAAAATGGAGCAGATATCGTTAAACCGTTACAAAGATTAGTTCAAAATGATTTTTTCTATGTTGCCTATTTTTTATGCTGAAAATTATATAGTTTTGGTTTAGTTTTGACTTAAGTAAAATTTCTTTTAGTTGACAAATCACCGAAATTATAGAGTGTTTAATTCTTAAAGTAAGAACCTGTGGCCTTAGATCTTTTGTTATGGCTGCGTAACGAAATCAAATTTGTACTCAAGACAATTTTATCTGTTCGGTTTTTTCCTCGCAGATAAAAGAGCGTACGTTCTAATCCCTTCTACTTTCTAGAGTCGACCATCAGATTGTGTATATCACGCAAAATAATTTAGCAGTTTGGAAGTTTAAATAATCTTAAAATATCAATTTCTTTATTATACTGAAAAATTTTAAAGTTGTTGTTTATTTGCGATTTCTAGTAGTATGCTGTGTATCGAAGGCGGATGGTTCAGAAAATGCAAATTAAGAAAAAAATGTGTGGTGTTCGGGGTACACTACAGTATATTTCATTAGGTATTCTTGTGTAACACATTTCTTATGGAAAATTATTGATCATTGAGGGGACATGAGAATTCCACTATAAATTCAACAGGAACTTACACACAGACAGCCTACACATCAATGGCTAACCTGGGATTTACACCCGTGAGCCAATATACGGTACGGTATTTTATTAGTCAGAGCTAGAATGTCAACACAATTTAAGATTTTAAGAATTAAAATTTTGAAAAAGAGGCATTTACTTTAATATAAATGTAAATATGTAAACGAAGAAAATACTGTGTTTACGCCACACTAATTTAAAGTGTTGTGGATGAAACATTTATAGCAAATTAACGGGGACGTTAGACGCCAGAGGACAAAAAACCATCGCGGAAGCTCTAAAACAATTACAACGATGGTCGTTATCTAGGCGGTGACGTGCGCCGCCATGTTGACATGACGTCACTAACGTTCCCCACCCCTACCCTAAATTTATAATGAGTTACTACTGAGGCAGAGATAGAGTGGGTAAACAGCGCTAAGCGTATGCACAGCGGGCAGCGACACGCGGGACTGCGTGCATAACGAAATTAAGTTCCCTTCCAGCAGTCGCCAAGAATCTACGCTACTCCTGCAGGACCAAGACTCTCCAAAAAGCCCGGCGTTCCCGGCAATATAAATCACCTGGGGCGTTTAAATTAAGTCACGAGATTGACCTGGGTAGGGAAGAATTTCAGCTTAAAGACGGTTACACAATTGAACATTTTAGCATTTGACTTTAATATTTGACTTTACGACATATTTCTATACGCGGCTTTTTATGGGGTCGTGCACAATGGCGTCGCCAAACGTAAAGTCGAGTAGCCTTGACTTTACGTTCCCGATAAACTGAAAAAGTAAAGTCAGAGTCAAGATGGCTGTTTGCAAAGAACCATCTGACTATGTATGTTATAGTTTTTTTTAGCATCGATTTACTCTTCAGTACTGGGATTTCATGAATAATGTAACATGTATGTCCTGAATGTATTCATTCGAAAAACCTTTTAAATAGCATTTGAGAAGTATTTGTAAATGAACTGTAAGTTTCGTCAATAGATGGCGTTGCTTGTGTTCTGCAAAATGGAAACTATTTAAATAAGTGGGTTTATTTTTGGAATATCTATGTGATATGATTTTATGGCAAATATTTAAATAATTTAAATCACAATATTTCTGTTTCAAAAAAAAAATTCTCAGTCATTCTTCAACTGTCGTTATTTTAACTTTACGTTTGTATTTTGTATTGACAAAAGTGAAATGTAAAAGTAATCAATTGTGTATAGTGCAACCCGAGTTAAGTTTCCAAGCGTCCAACTTGTCACGAGAGCGGCTTCTCATCAGTACATTGTTAACCCTCCTCAACAGCCGAGTAAGCTCGTGTTAGAAGACAAAACATGCAAGTTGATACGAAAAATAAGTAAACAGTAGGCATAATCAAAGCACTACAACGAAGATTGGACTGAATCATTGTTTTCAAAATACCGAAGATGGTACGGTAAGGTAAGTTGACTTTACGTCTCGTCGACAGCGAAGTCATTCTAGACGGAGACACAGGACTTGCTATAATGACGGAAGTTGGGAGAGGAGTCGACCATGGCCTTTGTTAAAGAACCATCCCAGTATTCGTCTGGAGTGATTTCAGGAAACCATGGAAAACTGAAATCAGGATGGCTGGAGCCGGGAAACGAACCCGGCTCCCCCAGAATGCGAGTTCGATGTGTTACCGTTGCGCCACTTCACTCGGTATTTCGAAGAAAAAATGGCACGAAACGAATATTATATTATACGTTAATATAGTAACGTGTTGAACACGTGCTGCATTGCATTTAATTAAATATTTAACAAGAATATACAATATTTTGGCTTGTTTTGAGTTCGTACCATCTTAACAGCTTCAATTGTTTGCAGTCGTTTATTCAAGACCTGGTGATCTCCACGCAAAGCTGGTCACTTGAATGAGACACAGAATAACAAATACTTTTAAATGTGTAATCAGGTGGTGTAACATTCGAGCATATATATATATATATATATATATATATATATAATATACACGTACATATACAAACATGCTCGGAGGTTGCAAGCAGCACGGATCAAGCTATGAGTGTTAGAGGGAGGGAAGCGCATTAAAAAAGAAAGACAGAAAAACACGAGCCGACACGATATGTGATCGTCTGCATTTTTTCTTACAAAAAAACCAATGTCATTCTGAAATGATTCTTCACTAAGTTTTCTTTTAAAAGATCTCCTTTACATTGTGTATTTTAATTTTTTTCGGGCGGTCGCTCCTGCCCCCCCCCCCCCCCTTTCTCCTTGATTCCTTCCTGGAAGGTTGTAGGAGTTCCCAAACACACTTTTCTGTATTTGAATGCGTACCAAGTAGATAATTGCTCTATGCATCAATGTATGATATGTTTCTGATTCGTTATGTACAATAAATAGATAATTTATTTTTGTGCTTAGTGAAAAAATGAAAAAAAAAAACTGTTGTATTTACTGGGATGCAATAAGACAGAAAAGTTCATTATGTGAGATGATATAATTGTATTTGAACAATAGAAATATGAACTGATAATGCAACCTTACTACCAGATGTCTGGAAAACTACCGGTAAGCTGTTCTGATTTCAGTAATTGCAGTATGGTTAAATGAGGACTTATTAGTATCTGCATTATGACACCTCCAATGTAATTTTCACGATGTAAATTTTATTACTTTGTAAACAACAACATAATTTATTATTTAACTCTATGATTTATTTAATTCGAATAATAACTGCTTGAATTTGTCGTAATTTATACTTCTGGTTTTAATAAAAGAAAAGCAAACCTGTGTATTGACAAAAAACATGTTTTCGTAAAGAAAGGTTTTTTTTTTGACCTTGCAGTCTCATGCAACTAGAAATGTTCGTTTGCTGAGAAATACTTTAACACAATACAGTTCAATATTCCTACAAAAATTCAACAACAATTTAGCGTAAATTAAAATTGTGACCTAAGTTGATTAAACTTGTGGCAGAGCATTACTAAATACGCGGAATGTCAAACAAACATAATCTCTCTGTATACACTAGCAGTGCGCCCGCAGCTTTGCTCGCGTGTATTACTCAAAGCAGATAATATTTACTTTAACTGAAAAACATCTTTGTATACCAGAGGGTAGTTCAGTCATCAAGTGTTAGAACGACAAAGCTGCTAGTTGAGTTAACTCTTAAGCAGAATAAGTAGTTATAGCTGTCCACGCGAAAATCAGTCTTAAGCTTGTCCCTGTCACCAACAGTGAATTCACCTGGCCCTTATTTATGGTCACATCAATGTTGACGTTGGGAGATAATTACAGACTTTTTATTGTAAGAGGGTAATCGGATTAAATATGTAGTTTACGTGGTATTAAGGCGGATTTTCCCCGCTCAACAAACAACTTGTGCCTCATAAGATCGAAGTTAATCATGAAAATTAATTTACAAAATAAAGTACTAATTTCCTTGAGCTCATAGAGATTGTACAACACGCCTCAGAAGAACTTCAGAATGAAATCCTGTATAATTTATTTTTCGCTGGTTGTACTTGCGTTTCGGACCGCCTGCCTTGAATGTTTACAAACTAAGTTGTCTTCTCAAAAATTTAGTTATCTTATAAAATAAAACATGTGCATTACTTTTTTTTAGGTACTTACGTAAGTATCGTTCTGACGCGAACAACAGATCAATATCTCTATTGGTTATGGAAAGTATCATAGGCTGACAGAAAACAAATATTATGCCTTTTCACCCCTTTAAGTATCGAAATTCGATAAATCTTAATTTCACATCTTAAGTATTTATACAAATATCCAAGTGAAGTGAACATCATGAAACCGACGTCGAAGCAAAATCGATAATTTATTCAAAATCACGCATCACTCCCGCACAGTACAGAGAGTTGGAATTTTGAAAAATCTTAAAACCTTTTTACGGCCATTTACGTAATCATAATCCTGAAGCAAAAATAAACGGAATATCTCGAGGGGTTCAATACATTTCGAAGATTTTTCTAAACACATTCCAGATCTTTTCACCTTTTAAGAGACTGAAATTCGAAATTACTCTGTGTCACATTTTGGACTACTTAACTGGTGTCTCTTGGACGTGAAAAACTCGACAATGGCCCGCTGGGTTCACGATATATAGACAATAAATTGAAAACACATTTCACCACTTTTCACCCCTTTTCACTTCCTTAGGTGGGGAATTCCGATAAATTCCTGAACTTACTTTTCAGGTATTTGAGTAAGCACCAATCTTAAATAAAAATCACGTCGCTATACAAAAATATTTTGGCTCGATATACGATTGTCAATCAAAAACACACTTTAACCTTCTTTTCACTTTAGGACCGAATTCGAAAAATATATTTTAATGATATTTGGGATTTTTACAAAAGCATCAATTTAAAGCAAAGAGCAGTTTGATATCTCGATTGGTTCGATAAATATGGAGGAATAATCGAAAACACATTTAACGTATTTTGACCACTTTTATTAAAGAATTTCGAAATGTCTTGGAGTCCTGTTATAGACATTGTATACGTAAACAATAGAAGTGTTGTTATATCCTCTCTCTTTCAATGTTGTTTGGGGAAATAGTATTATTGATTGAAAACACCATTCGTTTATGTACTTGGATACTTCGGACCCCTGAACTTGTTCCATCAGTCCCACGAGACATGATACGCTATACTGAGTATAGTTTTAAAGCTTTTAACCACGACCTCCCGCGAATATCGCACTCTTAGTGACAGTCGCGGCCAGAATCAGTTTTATGTGCGGCTTCCCGCGAATTCCAGCGAATCGACTTGCGCCCATTCTTCGTGGAGGTTGCAGCAGAATTCTCTTTTCTCCGCGGCTTCCCACAATCGTCTGCGGTGGCTCGAGGCGACGCGTTCACCCTTCGCGGAGGTCGCCACTGGAGATCCTATATATACACGGTTTACCACAATCAGTCGCGATGGTTCCCCGCGACGCGTCCACACTTCGCGGAGATCGTCGCCGGAGTCCCCTAACTTTCCCTTCGTGCCTACGTGGCGAAACTCTCCTAGGACCGCCCCCATTTTAACTTTCAACCAATCGCGTCTCTCGTGGATGACGACAACAAACCCTGACATTCCTCCGTATCAGTTTATTTATTTAAATTCACACACATTAACATTGATATTTATTGAACTTATTAACAAAATTTTATACATTTCTGATGAATGATTATTAAGTTAATATTAAATTTTCTCAGCAGGGGGGTGGGCGTAACCACACCTCTCGGTGCCCCAATTTTCAGCATCCAAGCCGCGCGTCCCTCGTCGGCTCAAGACTGTTCGCTCGCTTTCACCCCATGTTTTCCTAACTTTCCCTCCCCTGCTGTGTTAAATGTCAATCTGCCGTGACACAATGCCACAATAATCTGTTCATACTGCGCCTCTCGCCAGTATGCAAAATTATATCACACATTAATTACTTTAAACAAAGTTTTGCAATTGAGTCACATAAAACAAAAAATCCTAATCATAATGAAATTTCAACTGACCTTCTACGACTATTCTAACCTAATTTACAGTATTTACAATATATCTGTTATTTATTTACATTCGAAGGCTATATGCCGGTTACAGTGTAAATCGCGACGATAGTCAGTTGTGTTTCAGTGGTGTAGACGATTCATAAAAAAAACATATTTGGCCCCCTTTTAACTGCTTGCGGGTCGAATTTCAGAAAATCCTGAAACCACTTTTTGGGTATTTACGTAAGCAACATTTTGAAGTGAAAACCAACTGTCTATCCCAGAGGATTCGATACATATCGTTGAATTTATCGGAAACAGAATTAGGGTATTTTAACCCCCCTTAAATGTTGAATTTCGAACAGCCCTGAAATTCGCTAATATACATTTTGTCCTAAAAGTAAAAATCACGATGATAGACCGTCGGGTTCGAGCTCTATCGACGTTTCTTCGGAAACACATTTCACACCTTTTCACCCCCTTAAAGGTCGAATTTCGAAAAATCCCTTCCTTGTGCTCACCTACGACCTGAGGGGGACCCACACAAACAATTTTACGTTTCTAGGTTCAGTGGTTTGGGCTGCAGTTTGATATGTCAATCAGCCAGTCAGTCAGTGTTCTCTTCTATAGGTATATAGAGAGAAGAGAACGCTGACTGACAGACAGACTGACATATCAAACTTCAGCGCAAACCACTGGACCTAGATATGTTCAATTTTCGTGTTGGTTCCCTTTAGGCCGTAGGCAAGCACTAAGAAGGGATTTTTTGCTCTACAAATGACAGTTATTATCATACATGATAGAGAAATAAACATGAATTAAAAACAAAGGGGTTCTGCAATTACAGTCATGATTACAGTAAGCTCAGCGAAGTGGACTGGATAAAGCTGTTTGTCATAGATAAGGGAGGGTTTGTATTTGTTGTATTCTTAGAGTAAATATATTACCTCTATGGTTGTATTATTTAACAGCTAGCTCATATTTCTTTACTTTCGAATACCATTTGGGGGTGTTTCATTACGTACTTCTAGTTTTGTATTCTAATCGATGTTTTTCTTTTTCCGCAATATGTCATTAATTTCACCGGCCCTGTTGTTTTTGGTGTCAGACCAGTCGATGGGCTTCTCACAAATGTAGGCTATATCTGGATCACGGTCGTAGAAGAACAGGTCTGGACACTCGCCTATCTAACAATGTATTTTGCTTGACCCCCTTGTTGTTTGGCTGTGGTTCGTCAAGTTACCGAGAATGTTGTACTTTTTGGCGCTGTTTCCCGGGCGGTCGGACTCAAACTCCGTCCACTTTTTTTTCCATTGTTAAATTTATAAAGTAAATAAATATTGTTGGAGCCTTTTCCTAAATTTGTGAGCGAATAAAGTGTTTCATAAATTGATAAAAAATACGTTTTGATAAATTGTTTAAATTAACGGAAAAGGAAGTGGGTGGAGTTTAGTCCGACCGCCGTAACATCAGCGCCAATAAAAGACAATATTCTCGGTAACTTGGTGAACTGCAGCCAAACAAAAAGGGGGTCAAATATCCAGGCGAGTGTCCAGACCTGTTCTTCTACGGCCGTGATCTGGAAATACATTTTCTAAGAGATCTTCCTAGGCTTGCTTGTATGATAATCCGTACATCATGATATGACACATTGAAAATTTTGAGTATAACATTAGAGAATTGCTCAGCAGAGATATAATTTTTTATTTGATAAAGATACACAGAGAATACAGTAATACAATATATTAATACGTAATTAAAAGTTCGTTACTCTTTTCTATAGTACACACGGGCGAAGACGCAACGGGACAGCCAGTATCATATAAATTCTTAGAGTAAATATAGGGTAGAGGGAGTATCCTCTATACAGCTGCGTACGAAATTGTTTGTTCAACTTGTGTCACGTAACTTTAGTGCAATATGCGCGGGAGATTTGAAACTACATTGAGAGCCAAGGTAATAATTGCTTAGTAATCGTAACTATGTTAGGTTATTTTGGTACCTTATGAATATATGAACTAAAGAGAGCATACTACTATATTATCGCAGGCCCTAATTGCGCAGAAATTTCAGAACGACAAATGTAAACAATGTTTGCCACGTTACTGTTTTTCTTAACACAGCTGTTATTAGTAAAAAGTAATTATTGGCTACATATTTACCATAAGGTTTTGAACCGAGATCTTGGTTACACCACATGACTAAATATTAATTATTCTGGAAGGTACGCCATGAGTTTCAAACAACACGACTGCATTTTTAGGCCAAGAAAATATAAAAAAATAACACCAAACTCTCGAAACAAGGTTAGACACACATTTGTGACGCCATGTTCCCTCTACCATAGTATATTACCTCTATGCATAAATTATAGTTTGTTTGTTTGCCTTCTATGCGGTTATATACCAGCCATCCGATTGCAATGAAATTTCTCAAAAAAAATTGGGTTGGTGGGGAGGGGGCAAGAAGAGGTAGATTAACAGAATAAGATACCAAAATAATTTACTCAACAAATGAAAAATGTGTAAGTTGTGCGTGCGCCCGCGAAGGTTTCTACCAATTTTGGGGTGGAAGGGGTGAGAAGGGGGCCAAAACGGAGTAGAAGGGCAGAACGTGGTACCCAAAATATTCAATTATATGAAAAAAAAAAAAAAAATTTGGTAAGATGGGTATGCGCCCACGAGGGTTTCTACCAAAACAAATTATACTTTGGGGGAGGTGGGATACAAAGCAGGGTACAGAGGCAAAAAAAAAAAAAAAAATGTGGGACAAATTTCCTTTCCAAAAAAAAACTATAAATCACCCTTAACATAATTTTGCCTATTTAACACTTTTCAAATTTTTTTGTTTCAGAAATATTATCACATTAAATTGAAAACCTCGCGAACGAAATTGCGGGAACCAGCTAGTTGTTGTTGTTTATACAAATTTTAATTATTTTGTTAATAACAATGTGTACATATTCTGTGGACATATGTTTGTTAGGTTGCCAGAGAAATAAGCTAAATAAAAATAACAGAACACCAACGGCCAGAGAAATTGTGAATTATTGTTGGAATAAAATTGTAAACTCGAAAAGAGATGGGAAAATTACCAAGTTTACATAGCAAACGAAGGAAAATAATAATTTACTCGTGCATAGTTTTTTAGAGTCATTCGTCTGTGATAGAAGAAAGATCGTAGCAGTTACAGGAAAAGACGATGTGAATTTTCAATTTAAATTGAATAAGTTATAAATAATGAAGGCAGACGATGGCAATAAAGATGCATGTGTAGATTCCATCTGTGCAGATTCAAAAGAAGATAGTGATGCTTTGTTCGAAGTTGATATAACTCTCATCACAGAAAAATACACTGATGAAAGTTCTGGTAGCGTATTAAACCACAGAAATTAAGATTATGACACAATTATCATTGTATATTTTAACATTTTTGTAAATATTTATCCAATCAAATTCAATGATTTGCACACAAAAAGGTGTCGTGCTGGTTGACGCCGTTGATTGGCTGTTTTTTTTTTCGGGGATCTCCCATTTCACCCCACCGTTTATTTAGGCGTTGCTCCAAACTCACACCATGTCACCCTCGCCAGCGCTCAAGACGTAGATGCTAAGTGCTGACCGAAATTCTCTTCACTCAGCTTCAAAAGTTGTCAGAACAGTTTGTAGCTCACTTAGCACTTATCTACTTATTTGACACTAGCAAATTAAAATTATTTTTTCTTTAAGTTTCCTCGTTATCGCGACCATTATTGCACTGTGTGCAAATATGCTGGTCAGGAATATGAGAAAATATAATATTTTTGTTTCTTGTGTTCTGTTAATTTGGTCATTCCTTTAGGAGAAATATGCCGCATATGCAGCAGAAGATGCGAATTTTCTGCTCTAAGACGTATCTGCGTTTGCACAGATGCCGTGGTTCATAAACATTGCTTGGAAGCTAGATTGAAATCTATGTGCATAGACAGATGCGAATTATGTGATTACAAGTATGACTTGACGTGGGATTCGCACTACAACATTCCAAAAGGAATGTGGCGGTGGATTACGTCGTATGCTTCCAGAGTTCAGGTAATAATATTGACTTATATTTATACTTTAAGGTCTGTAGTCATGTTGTAACAAAAAATGTACCTAAGTATCAAAATAAGTACCTATCTGACATACCTGTCCTATTTCTATGGAACTTATTGTGTCAGCTAGGTACTTTAATATTGTAGATCAGCTAAAATTCGGACTAAAACTAAATGAAAGCATAATATCAACACGTAGCAAAGACTTTAATGTTGAATTTCATAAAACACATTTGTTCAATATACACTGTTGTAATTTAAAATTATTGCTTTAAGGAAACAAACACGCAAGTGTAATGTTTAGCAGAAATCCTTGAAACAATTATTATTTCCTTATTAAATAGTTTTTTGCTGATGCGTTAGACGATTTTCCAGCATCAACTATGCATAAGATTTCGTTGAGTACCTGAATGTTTTATGAGGTACACGTAGATATGTTTCAAATTGCAAGTACGTAAGAACGCAATTTAAATATACTTAGAGTCTAGAAATGGATTTTGGTCAACGTATTTTTCACACCAAAATTAGAAGAGCATTGACCTATGGGTCATGCCATGCAGTCAAATAGGGATTCGTCAGTAGCGAAAGAAAAGGTCCAGGAATGAATACACTACATTGTAGCATATCAGAATATCCACTGTTCCCGCAATTTATCCCCTACCCTAAATACAATGTAAACAGGGGAAACTTGGGAAGGTTTAAAAAATTCACAAATTTGCCAGTCATGAGTAAAAAAACTCTTGCGTTTTATTTCAAATAACGAGGTTTCACATGAAAATTCATTAAATTTTACTCGTGGTTAACACTTACAGAAAACAAAACTGTCGTAAAGTTTCCTAAATAAGTCTATGCGAAGAAACACTGAAAAATCTTGGGAATAGTTGGCTGTTTGCTAGGCTCCAACATGCTGTATATAACACTGAAGAGTTTAGATCGATGGCTGTCAATTATCATTTATATGTGAAGTGCGGTTTTTTCTCGTCAACAGGCACTACTATAACACAGAACGTGTGAGATTTGTACCAAAAACTGTTTACACGTGATCATTCAACAATAATAGTTGCATATATATATATATATATATATATATATATATATATATATATATATATATATATATATATATATATATATATATA
>PNEQ01095851.1:0-11590 GCA_003012365.1 Medauroidea extradentata | reverse complement strand
GGATATTTCACTACCTTGCGTACAGGTGTATCCATGATTTTTCGCGACAAGATTTTTGCAGCACTCTGTTTCAATGCCTTATGTGCATGTCTGCAGTAGTGCTTCGTGGTTATTGGCAGTCTCTTTGATGAGGCGTGACTGTGCCAGTCAGAACAAGGTTATTAAACACCGCACGTCTGTGAATAGCTGGCCGAACCCCAATCATTGACCACGAAGCAGAGCTGCAGCATTGGATCAAAGTGGTTGGAAAATCTTGGTAAAAATCCGTGGTCCCTGCTTACATGTCGAGCAGCAACTTTCTTTTAGTTACTGGCCGCGTGTCTCTGTGCGATTAGAGGCTTTTCATTTGGATTTGTCAAGAAGAATTAGCTTACTGCAACATGAAAGGTCTGTACTTCTCAAGCAGACCCTCAATACTCGTAAGAGATTTAACCATCAATTTATGGACGTTTGAAGTAAAATATACCATGGAGTTGTTTGATGAATATCAGGTGTCCTAATTATAAGCACAAACACTGCAAATTCGCTAAAATATTTAACATAGTCTCCAATAAACTGTAGTTTCTTAATTGGAATACGTGCGGAGAGTTTGGGGGTGTATCGCACACGTAGTGCGTTAAAGCTGTACATTTATAATTGGGCATGTTGATGATAGAAACAGTACTTCAAGTAAACGGCAGTCAATATTGATAGAAAACTTCACTGTTATTCGCAGCACAGCTTTCTTCTCTAGCCAGCATCGAGTGTGGTTCGGTTTGTTTAGATCCTGTGCTGGTACGTCAGCACGTTCTGTTTGCATTTGCTCTGGGAGTTTTATGGAACATAATTGCACATTTGCTTTTTTGAGGATTATTGTGGAATTTATATTGGATATTAGTCAAGCCTTTGGCCGTGGGCGAAAGCTATGGGTGATTCCTTACATATTATATTATAGACACACACAGCATGTTGGAGCCTAGCACATAGCACAATGGCGTATCGTGATCGTGTTCCAAACCATGTGGTGATAAGAAGATACCCTGATTTTCGCGAAAAAAATTTCTGCTTCAACTTATTTCAATGCCTTACGTGTACTTCTGGAGTTTTACTTTTTTGTTATCGGGGGCGTATCTTTGTCGAATGAAGTTGCTCGAGTGACTGTATTTATCATAATAAGGTTACTGTGATACCAAACGTTTGTGATTTGCAGTAAAACTTTAAGACCCGTAACAGTTAAAAACAGCCAATCACTGACCACAAAGCAGAACTGCAGATGTGTACATGAGGCTCTGAAACAAACTTGTGGTGCAGAACCCTTTTCACCAAAAATATGGGTCCTTAGTGATAAGCAATGACTACACTCAATACTAAGATGTCTGTGGGACCATTAGACATGCAGGTTATCTCTTCTCCCAGTAGTGTACAAGAGGCAAGGAACATATACTCCAATAACATACCTTGGTATACACAACACATGTTTATAGGACAGTTAATTGAGTCCACGTGCTCAAAGTGTATAGTCGGAGCTTATATTTAGGGCCAGGAAAATTTCGTTAATTCAATTATCCACATGCTAGAATCCATTATTCTGTGCATACTCAAGCCACGTCTGTTCGTTCATTGTCTACTGTTCCAGTGAGTAGCAGCTAGTGGACAAACAGTCGGGGCTTGAGTGCTTAAGTATGCAAACGATAGTTGATTCTAACATGAAAGTAATTGAATTCGCGAAATTTCCTGGCCCTACTTATATTGCGTGCCTTGGAACACGACCATGATACGCCACAGGCCTAGCAAACAGTCGACATTTCCCGCGTTATTTAATTGTCTCTTTAGCGTAGAAGTATTCGCGTGTCTAAATATGTATATATACTTCTTACAGCTGACGCTGGTCGCTCTTCTAGCCTCCCTAGTCGTGTGTGAAGGACTCGTCTTCTACCACTTTGCTATACACTCCATGAAGACCATCAATGTTCCGGCTCACACCGTCACCGAGTACTGGCAGCACTTTGTCAGCGAGCTGGAGCTTCCACGTTGGTTCCTGTCTCTGTCCATCGTGCTGTTCTGCAGGCAGATATTGCTGCTCTTGTCACTCGTCACTGAGACACTCACGTCGTTCCATCGCTGGTACTGTAGGAATGCTACAGTCACCATTATTGACAGATAATAGTTCAAATCAAATCACAGCCGCTTGTCATTTTGTCCTGTACCACAAACGCCTGTAGACGATTTTCGATAATATAGCAGCCACTTTATAGACAGGGATAAATAAACCCACAATTTGAGCTTATTTTACTCACTTGTATCTAACGCGTGTTTTTATTACTTTATTTTTGTTGTCAAGGCGAACGAGAGCATAACATTATTAGTAATTTTCTGAAGTTCATTAAGTTGCATCACGCTGAATGCACTAATGCATCAGTCCAAATCAGTCAAACTATATATGAAATCCTGTTGAATGAAGGTGATTACCGTACAAAAATGTGTGTGCATGTATCCTATATATAGATATAGGTTGTGATAGTTAAAAATCCGCCTACTCTTATCTGTTGTGTCATAGAAAAAAATTATCGGTTACTTTAAAGACCTGCTTACAAATTTATATTTTATTTTGCACATCCAACTGAGAGCAAATGCTGCGGCGTTGCAGAAAGAAACCACAATAAAGTAAAAACAAATAAAGAAATGCCAATATTACATGTTGCTAACAAACTGACAATGTCGTATTCCGAACGACGACCCGAATACAAACAGAAAATAGAACAGTAACAACACAAATTAATTCTGTAATGGAATGTAGACGTATGTAGAAACATTACACAATAAAAGAACAAAAGAAGGATAATAAAATGAATGCAACTAAATAAATTCAAAATTCTCAGAGACCTACTTCAACTTGTTTGAGGGACTCCGGTTGGTAATGGGATAAAAACAAGAGCAGTTGAACTTAATATCTCCTCAACTACCTGAAAGAAGAAACAGCATAAGCTATTGCATCTGAGAGCCACAAATTTTAAACTGCTATTGCTCAACTTACTTTTAATCAATCGACACTAGTGAAATGGAATATAGATTCCATTAACCAAAGATAAATAAATTAAAGCCTTGCGTGTTCGATTATTCCCCAACCAGAAGATTTGTTACATGATCTAGACCCTGAAATAGTATGAATTGATGTCAAATAATCCCAGTCTCAGATTAGAACGTTGTATTTTACCATGTCACGTCAGGAAGGTGGCTGTTTGTTGCAATAAATATGAACATTGAGCACTGTGCTTAATATACTAGGAAAAAAATATCATTAGGGAAATATGGACCATTTTGCGATTTTACACACCTACTGCCTTGAAGTAAGTCATCAGTTTGAAAATATTGACTTTCGCACCAAAGTGTTTGGCAAGCAGTTTTAATTTAATGAAAAAAATCACTGATCATTACTTGTGAAATATTGTTGTAATATACAGGGTGTAACACAAGTGATGGTCAATATTTCACGCATGGAAAGTACTGGCCAAGAGAAGCTACAAATGTCCAATAAACATGCGTCCGGAAATCAACTGTTGTCGAGATAGAACACATTGTTTGTTACAGTTGATCAGAATGTAGGAACACATTGAATTTCTAATCTTTAAAGAAGGTGTTCAAAATGTTGCCCATGCGTCTGAATGCAACATTGAACTCGTCTCTGAAACGAGTTGCGAATCCTCTCAGGCAGTCCTGGTGTATTCTGTAAATGCTCGAAGGCTTTTGAAATGACCCCACACACAGAAATCAATGGGATTTAAATCCGGTGACCTTGAAGGCCATGGCATAGGTCCTCCTGTACCTATTCAATGTTGACCATACCGTCGAGTTAGAAGCCGGCGCACACGTAATTGAAAATGTGCTGGAGCACCGTCATGCATAAACCACATGTTCAGGCATTGGTTCAGTGGAACATCATCATCATGAAGCAGATCTGGAAGTACAGTACGCAGAAACTGCCTTACCGATCTCCGGTTAGTCTCTGTGGTAGGAAGTGTGGTCTAATTATGCTGTCTCCGAGCAGTCCGGCCCAGACATTCAACGATAAACGTTACTGATGTCGTGACATGTGTGGCGCATTAGGATTGACATCGGCCCAAATGTGACAGTTATGGAAGTTGAAAATGCCGTCACGGGTAAACCCAACTTCAACCGTGAACAGAATACTGCTTACAAACAGGAGGTTCAAAGTACACTGTTGTTGGCATCCATTGGCAGAAATTCTCTCTAGGAGGGAAGTCTGCATTGTTGAGAGCTTGTACACGCTGGAGATGATACGGATACAGTAATTGCCGATGTAAAATCCACCACACACTCATATGACTCAGCACACGCTCCTGGATAGCAATTCTCCTTGTTGAAGTACTCGGACGTTCGTGTACAATGTCTAACAACCTTTCCTCAACATCAAGTGTTATGGATCTGGGTCTACCTTCTCGTACATGATGTGCAAAACTCCAACTTTCTCGAAGGCGCTGATGTAACCTCGTAAATGTACTGTACGTCTGTCGGGCTGCCTGCGGCGAGGAAAAGCTTCTTCATACAATCGTGCAGCCTGAAGTGCACTGCCATTAGCTTTGCCATACATGAAGTGCACGTCAGCGTATTCTTCATTAGTGTAACCTCCGTTCATTGTGCCTTTACTTTCGTAACTGATTGTCTGTACGGCACAGTGGATGTAGGGAGCGAGGGGAGTAGTTGCGCATGCGTCAACAACCTGATAGGCGATGCAATACCTTGAGATATCAGCGTAATTACCTAGGAATCCAAACGCGTTTGAAGTTGGTTCCCAATTCGACTTGTTATACGAGAACTCGACAACGGTTGATTTTTATTGGACATTTGTAACTTCTTTTGGCCAGTACTTTCCATGTGTGAATTATTGACCGTTACTTCTGTTACACCCTGTATATTTCATCGAGTAGCCTGTTCACTTCTAGACTATTGTTATTTCTGCGTGGTCTTTGCGTAGTAGGAAAAAATCCTTAATGATGGAGGAACCACATTGTACCAAAGAGGCTCGTTTATAGCTGCGGAAAGTTATACGTTACACCGCAAAGTGAAATATAATGAATAACACAGCTTGAGAACGTTTCACCAGCTAAAGAAAAGCGCAGGGAATGTGAATAAAAAATACTACTCTACCTTGCACATAGCGCGTGCGCACGGAAATTTCGGTGTGCTCTTTGCGACACTGTTGCATCAAGCCAGTGTGCTGCTCTGAAGATAACGAGTGCGAACCATAAAACTTGCTCTCCAATATTTGTCCTGATTATTTGCCTCTCTTGGAAGGGATTTGCCACACAGCCTGGGACCAGCAGCGCCGACAGCTCAGGGCTGCCAACTTTTGTTCAGGTAACGAGCGAAGGTCCGCAATGCTGAGAAGTAAACACGAAAGATGAATATGTTGTTCTTCGTGTGTATCTACGGTTAATACGGTTAATTTATTTTTATCTCTGAAAATTTAGAAAATTTATAGCTGTGTTAAAAAACTCAGTAATTCCTTGCCTAGTCACAGTGTGTATGATCGAGTGAAGTAGTCTATGTGCATCTCGCATACCGTGAAATGTTCTGCAATGCATCCGAAGCGCGTCTTCGATATGTTGAAAAGATTTTTGCTGACGTTTGCCTCATACACGTTTATTCACGTCAGTTCATCAGCGTTTACGTAAAACAGAAACTGTACACGCAAGTTACCGCATTGTTGGTCGATCTCAATTGAACATCGAGCACGATGTATTGGACTATGTTGATGTAAATCCATATACCAGCATCCGAGGGATTTCTGATGTGCTCAACGAATCACAGTCGACAGTAAGTCACATTTTACGGCGAGACAGATTGCATGCATTTCACTATCAGCCACTGCACGTACTTCCTTCTGATAGGCCTTCTCGTTTGCAGTTTTGTAAGCGGTACCAAAACCAGATTATGCAAGTGCCAGATTTCGTAACGATGAGTCCTACTCACCGATGAAGCATATTTACTAGGCGCATGTCTTCAACATCCACATAAACGAACGTGTAACGGTTCATATCAACCCACGTGCAACATATGAATCATACTTAAAACGCGGTTTTCTGTGAATTTTTGGGCGGGACTCACCGATGGGATACTAATTCAACCACACATTCTTCCCGCACGTTTCTCTCGAGCTGCATATCTGCACTTCTTGGAAGAAGACCTGCTACAACTACTTCAAGATGTACCACTGAACGAAAGATTCTATATGTGATGCATGTACAATGGTGTACCGCCTCATTTTAGTGGCACAGCAAGGTAAAACTTGGATTTGCTGTATCCAGGACAATGGAATGGCCATGGTGGGCCAGTGGGGCAGCCATGAAGAACACTGGCCTTAACCCAGTCGACATCTTTTATGGAGTCGCTAGATCACGGTCTTTGAAAGTAGAGGTCTTGACACTGAGGAATAAAATGCGACTCCCTTTTCGTCGTCGAGCGCTAGTAGTAATTTAGCGGAAGATTTGTCTTGTTTTGTATTTGGCTTAGCTTGAAATGTGAAGTTGTTATCGGAATTGCGTGTATTATACAGAAACAAAAAGTGTAATGTAATTTTGTATCAGAACACATTTTTTTTTTCAACCATAAAATTTCGTTTTTCAATATTTTACATGTAGACATACATTGCAACGATTCTGAATTTTTGTAGGGCAGGAAATAATAGATTTTGTTCGAAAGTGTTTACTAAAACAATAGTACATAATTTTTTCTGATGAGTTACATAAACAGTTCCACACGTGCCAATGCGTTTATGGACACGAAACATATATCTACTATATCAGCTTACATTATTAACATCATTTTGTATAAATAATTGCAAATATTGTAACGCCGACAGGTATAAACAAGACAAATCTTCCACCAAATTACTACTAGCGCTCGGCGACAAAAAGGGAGTCACTTTCTTTTACTGGAGAGCATACGCAGTGTCAAGACCTCTTCCTCTTAGACCGCACGCTCGATGTAACTGGTTTATACAACTGAAGTGGACAATGTGTACAAACACTGGTGACGTATTCAAGATGCATGTTGCTCTATAAAGGCTAATCCTAGTATGTTTCAGTATGTGCACCTGTCTTACGACCGTCTCATTTGTGCATTTTGGAGATGCGTGACGCGCGTTTAGATCATATGCTGTAAAACTACGCAATCTATTCACATTCAAAATAAATAACTAATATGCTATCGAAAACAATTTTTTTAAGTAATGAATTTCACCATTTACTAACGAGTAGGTAGTACGAATGTGAGTCTTATAGAGTACTGAAACGTCTTTAACAACACGTACAGGCTGCCTATCTCCCAAGCCACAACAATACCATTTCCCAACTAACATGTGATTTCTGAGGAAACGGTTCACATTAGCAGTTTTTCTCAAGGTGACCTGTTTTATTAATGTTTATATGCTGATCACCCATGTGTCGTGACCAGACACTTCAAGTCAAGGGTTACAAAGTTCTAAGCATAAAGGGGTTTCAACCCCTAGTTAAAGTATAAAGGGATGGTCTTTTTGTGATGTAATTTTTGCAACACCAGTAGCCTGCATAAAAAATTGTGTTACTCAACTGCATATGACTGAGATATTCTTGTCCAATTACTCATTTCCCACCTTCACCTTTGAGGGCCAATAACTCCGTCATACGTCACGATAGGCCCAATGTTGTATTATTGTTTCCCTATTTATTTGACCTCAGGAATTCACTCCTGCCGGGTTATCATATAATAACGACTTACCTTGGTACTGAGAATAATTAACTTCGGAAAATTAATTATTTTCTTGAGATATGTTATAATACGCTAAGAATATATACATGGCTGCAATCATGAAAATATGAACACAGAATGAACCAAATTCACTAATATGAAGTCAGGTAACTAAGTATTATATGTGTAACAAGTTTGATAAAATTTGCTAAAAATACTTTCTTAGGTATGTCATATTAAGATAACAATAAAAAACGGCCACCGTTTTGAAAATATGAACATTAGATGAACGAAATACACAAAATTAAAGCCAACTTACTCAGGCTAGTCATACTATGCTAACAATATAAAAAAGCCGCCATTATGAATATGCAAACACAGGATTAACAAAATACACAAAAGTTAAGTCAACTTGCTAAGTATTGCATGATTTCGATGAAATTTGCAAAAATTTATTCTTAGCTGAATCATATTATGCTAAAAATAAAAAAAATTGACGCCGTTTTGAAAATATGAACATTAAATGAACGAAATACTCAAAAGTCAAGCCAACTTACTAAGTAGTCTATGTTTACCAAGATAAGCCTAATGAACTTACGGAAAATATTTCCACACATACGTCATACTATGCTAATAATATAAAAAGGGCAGCCATAATGAAAGAGAAACAAAGGACGAACGAAATACACAAAGTCAAGTTTGGTTACTAAATATTGTATGTTGTTGTATGACTTAGTATTTTTTGTTTATTTTAAAAAGAGATAAATTTTGTTTGTAATAATATTTAAAGTGTACACCAGGAACATTTAAATAACCAACTATAATTGTTTGTCATCAGTAACTATATAGCTGGTATACTGAAAATGAAAACCACTGCACGCATGTTTCCCGCCTTCAGGCAGGATCACAATGACGGTGGGAGAGTCCGGAATGAAGGGCGGAAGGACCGGTAGCTCGATTTGGATGTTTACGGTGTATGTTATATTTAAGGGAAATAACAAGAATTAATAGAAGTACCTTTGAACCCTGTTAATGTAAGCAAATAACTGTAAAATTATAATTATTTTAATGCTTTAAAAAAAGAAGGATATTTTAGTTTAATATCACTCACATTTTGATAATATAAATGAAAATCATCGTCATCTTTCGGTATTTGTAGTGTTGCATCAATATTTTTGGCCTTCGATAAAAACGGAGATATGTTATAACAAGTTTGACGCCTATGTCTGCCTGTGGCCACGTAGCTCCTAAAATAACGGACCGATTTGAAAAAAAAAATTCAATTGAAAGCTGGTTTCATAGGAATTGTTCTTCGCTGTTCTTAATCAAAATAAAATCTGTTCAGCTGTTTAATTGTTGTGATCTCTTATTAGAATTGGTGTGACAATTTAATAAATATAAGACTAAAAAGTTTTATATGTCCACAAATACTCCAATACATTTAAATATGTATAAAATATTAATGTTTTTTTTTTTTTTAATTTATTAGATGTTTACAATAATTATTGAAGTAAGAGTTGCAGAGTTGTATTTTCATTTCCATCGTTGCTGACCTGATTTTCCTTTGGCGGTTTCCGTTTTTGCACTGCGACAAATCCGTTCACGTCAGTAGATGCAGCAAGAGGCTGTGGACGCGTTGCGTGTTGCTATCTCACAACCGCTCGTACAGTCGTTCCTTTTAGGCGTTATTCTTGATATTTTGCCATCAACTGGTGAGTTAAAAATTATTTGTACCTTAGATTTTTTTTTTTTTTCGTTTAATGTACTGAAACGGGAAAGCCGTAAGTCGATTCTACAACATGTGCGTCAAACACCCCATCGTCTCTAAGCGCGGAGTACTGAACTAGCGTGCAGTGTTTTCGATGGAAGTGATTTTCAACGGGACTTTAAGCGATAACCCTGTCATTTCATTTGTGGAAATTATGTTTAAAATACAATGCAGATTTCAATTTCTGGGTTTTACGATTACGACTTTTAGTTTTCCAGACACAGCACTGTGAAAATGTCATATTACCTCTTTTGAAGAACGCGGTAAATCGTGATTCAAATAAGCGGAATGTATTTTTAAAATTAGAAGGACGTGTACTTCTTTTCGTAGATAAACGCATTGGAAATACGTTTATTAGTTACACGTGAAAAAATGCTTTTCGTATACCACGCTACAGCAGAGCTCATGAGCCAGGTCCAACTAACACTTAAGAGCCCGCGTCACTAGTTATGCTGCAGTTTTCTTCATTTCCTCCTGACTCCAATCTCGGTAAGAATTATTTGAAAATATTTTAATAGAGGCTTAGCTAGTTACATTACCCTTTAATTGCGCTCAGTGTATTCGAAGTATTAAAGAGTAATTATATAATCTAGCTTATTCAAAATTTAAGGTAATAGCTATCTCTCGCAATGACATTTAGACTAATTATTTCTTAGTGCCAATTTAATCCACTAATACGCACCTAATCGTAAAATGTAATGTTTCTATTAAGAGACATTGCCGACAGTTAATTGTACTCTTATTTATTAAAAGAAAATTGATAAATTCAACAAAACAAGTTTCTTGACTGTGTGATTTTATCTTCATTAATGGGCCCTCATTTGTTTCAGAACGGTGTGCGCCGCACTTTGACTCAGTTGTATATGCATCATTATGCGAAAATATATAGTTTTATTCATAAATATATCTAACTGCTTATATAGAAAAGTCAATTTTTTGCAGTTAATACTTAAAACAACTTTAAACCTTCTTTTCTTAGCTATTGTCTCGTTCATTGAAGCCTATGTATTTTGACTCTTGTTCGATTTCATCGCTTGCTCATTTACCATCACTCTTCGTACTCCAGAAAACTAAATGACTATTTCGACAGACTAAAAGATGAATTGGTGACTGTGAGAGGGGCTGGGTGGTTTAGAAATGGTCTGGAAGGCTAGTATTGTAAGGGTGGAGAAGAGTGCACTCACCACCGAACAGTAGCCCAATTGCGAGGATAAACTTATTATATTATTATATCGCAATTTACACACAAAATGGGTTTTTCAGTACCTTCACATTATCACTCTGAACACACTGTTACAATATATTTTCCATGTTTTCTCCAAATCACTTCAGGTGAATGCTAGAATGGTTCCAATACAAAGGCCATGGCCGAATCTTCTCACAGCTACTGTCATTGTACCAAGATGTCGCCGTCTCTAATGAACTTACTGTCGACGAGACGTAAAGCTCTCTTACTTACCGTAGACTCGCACCGAAATCGCTCGGCTGCATATTTTGCTTTATCGTAAATATACATGTACTAAAAATCTGAAACGTTTAAAGCCAGTGCATACAAATATAAAACCTTAATTATGTACTCTAGTTATCGAGCACGCATTGTATTACATAGTTACAGTTTTTCCACATAAGCGGATAAAATGGTATGCTTCAAGCAAAGTGTGTTCACATATATATGTCAGGCGCAAGAACTGTGCAGCTCTATGTGTACACTCCAAGCACGGTGTGTTCATAGCTGTATTACAGGAGCAAGCACTGTGCATCTCTAAACTTACACATCAAGCACGGTGTGTACACAGCTGTATGTCAGAAGCAAGCACTGTGCAGCTCTAACCGTACACACCAAGCCACAGCTGTATGTCAGCAGCAAGCACTGTGCAGCTTTAAACCTACACTACAAGCACGGTGTGCACACAGCTGTAAGTCAGCAGCAAGCACTGTGCAGCTCTAAACCTACACTTCAAGCACGGTGTACTCACAGCTGTATGTCAGAAGCAAGCACTGTGCAGCCCTAAACATACACCTCAAGCCACAGCTATATGTCAGGAGCAAGCACTGTGCAGCTCTAAACGTACACATCAAGCCACAGCTGTATGTCAG
>PNEQ01095850.1:0-29752 GCA_003012365.1 Medauroidea extradentata | reverse complement strand
CCACTGGCCGATAGTGTCGTGACTTGCCGCGGAGAATGCTTACTTGGTAGAGAGGCCAATCTCTGTAAAAACATAACACACGTAAATGACAATACATAAAAGTTCGTGGCCAATTGAATCTCATATTATGCTCTGTTATGTATAGGAAAGTGAAGTTTAGTCTTCTACCAAATGATAACGCGAATTTTTCATGTCTCTAGTTATATCTTTGGCAAAGCGACTTCCAAGGCGTGTCAGAGAAGACAAGGGTCAGTTGCAATTCTTGCACCAACTTACAGTTAATTGAATTATACCTTGTGCCCGAATGAAAACCCGAATTTCGAAGGTCTCTAATGTTAAGAGAACACATAAGCTACAAACAAACAGACGTTCAATTATATATACATATTTTGTGTATATAAATGTATATAAATATGTACCGTACGCTTTACACCAAATGACACAGTGTTAAAAGTGATTATTATTAATATAAGGTGCTACGTGGCCTTACCGCGGGAGCTAATTAAGGCTATTTAAGTGCAATAAAATCATAATTTTATATCTTTATGAAAAAGTGTTAGTTTTATAGACGATACTTGTGAGTACAATTTCCTCTTACGCAACAATTTTAGCTTTCGTAGTTTTCTCATAACGGTGCGACAAAGTCAGAATTTGCTTGTTCTGCTGTCATGCAAACCAACAAACCTACTTGAATAAAATAATTCACTGTGATATTACATCCCAGAAACTATGCAATCAATTATTTAAATGACGATAACGTAATACTGTAAATATTTTAAAAATTCGCAAACGTATAGGAAAAAAGTTGAAAATTTAGCAAATTTTTTTTAAATTTAAAAATTGCGTACAGGATTCTGTAAAAATGTATTATTACTTAGCCCGTAGCATGTTATTTCACTGTGAATTATTTCACGTACGTAAGCCAATTGGTTTTCACTATTTGCATGGCAGCAGAACAAGCCAATTTTGACTTTGACACACCACTGCGAGTTAGAATTGTTTCGTAAGAGTAAAATATACTCACAAGTGTCGTCTACAAAACTAAACACCATTTCATATAAATATAAAATTATGATTTTATCGCACTTGAAGACCCTTAATCTAGTCAGTTGAATGACGACATTTGTTGCCTACATCAAGGTCATGCTCACTCACTTCTACTGTTTTTGAGATAACAATTTTTTAAAGATTAAACAGGAGCAGATGTAAAAATTCTGTTTGGCAGTTTCGTTTGAAATATTTTTTTTACCGCAATAGTTGTTTTTTTTTAACAATAAATTATAAGGTTTCGGCTAAAAAGGAAACTAACCAAACATCCGATAATTCCCTATTAGCTTAAACCATAGCATTTCCTGCCTTTAAATAGTCAGCCATGGTGGAGAAGACAATTTAAAAAAAACTGCCAGACAGATTTGTTCAGACGTAAAGCAATAATATCCCTGAAAATGTAGAAACGCGAAAGAATGACTTTCATTAACTTATTATATGTACGTATAAAGAGCGGAGTGTAGAGAAAGAAACATTAGACAGTCTTATAAAGAGAAAATAGACACATGACCACGTGCAGCGCTGTTATTACAAGTTAGATACTACCGACTTTAAATTACTAAACCCTAAATTCCCGGATTGTATGTTTGGAACACAGCTACGGTTTGGTAACACTTAACGGCGTTCATATTTTTATATTTGCACGGCATAGTAATCGCTTTACAGACGTAACTTGTGACTACATTTTCAACGTGTGAAAATATTTTAATTAAGTCTTACAGTTTTCCCACAGTGACATTACAAAGTCAAAATTAGCAAGTTTCGGATACATGGTAGTATCAAAAACCAAGTGTCTTACTCGAATTAAATAACTTACATTGAAATTTGTTATTGAGGGCAAAGTGCTAAAGTATCCAAAAACACATAATGAGATACCTTTGTAAATAAAAATTATGACAATTTACTTTATTTATGGCAATTTAAAAAATACAAAAATACTCGTGTGTTTTTTAAAATTTTAGCATATTGCCCATAGTATATAATGTTAGTGTAAATTAGTTCATTCGAGTAAGACACTTGGTTTTAGTTCTTCCTATGTTCCCGTTACTTGCGAATTCTGACTTTGGCATACCGTAATGGAAAAACTTTGAGAGCTAAACAATTTTACAAATAGAAAATGTAGTCACAAGCTACGTCTATAAAACGAACACTATGTCGTGCAACGTCCTTAACGTAATAGTGGGTAAGTTAACTTATTCGCAAAAAAATTGGTCGTGTGTTCATGCTGCGGACTTCATATCAGTCGCTAGCAAGATATTTTCTGTATAATCTATGTTGCGCGTACACCTGTATCTCCATTAATAACTGCTTTAGGAATTAGAATTTATTGGTTTGTGGACGTACGCCATTGCTCATGTTTTGCTGATCAAACCTGTGTTGGATGACAAATAACGAAAAACGAACAAGATGAAAAATAGGAATACTGTATTTTTCCATTAAAGGTAAAATCTTATTGTCTATCGACACATTCTATTTTAGTCTTATCGTATGTTTAGGGCTTCAGTGCTCAATTTCCTGAAGGTAAAGGAGGAAAGCACACAACAGAATCTGCAATTCAACCCTTTGGCTTCCGACACGTGCAATAAGATCATAAAGTTGCAGAATTAACTTGCGTACTATTGAAGTGCAATGTGGGATCTGGGGACCTGGAAGGCTGGGGCTATAAGGTTGACCCTTGGTCACTAATAACGCGCGTAATAACCTCTACTGCTTCACAAACCTAAGTGTGTACTAGGAAAATATGTGAACTACAGCTGTCCCCCTCTCTGACATCACCCTTCTACTCTCCTTGCCACGCTACACACTCCTAGCCGTCCCGACAAGCAGTGCGTACAGTCTCGTCAGTTGAAATGTGACAACCAGTGTGTAGTAGTTGCCCAACATTTATTTCATGCACTCTAAAAAATAATTTGTAAATTTACCGGACGTGTATATAGGAGCGATAGGAAAGTAGGTATGATAGAGTAGTTTCCCAGACATCCATGGTAACACTCCTAAATCTTTTTACAAAACAGTCAAATGCATAATAAAGTTATCAGACTTGTATTGTAACATTTGTAAACGTTTGCATATTTACAAGACGGAAGTATGGTAACTGTCCCATACTGCATCTGGGATAATAACTTCCTAAACATTTGAGGAAGATTTTTTTTACAGTGTGGGTACAGAAGATGGTTTATCGCGGGAAAACTTGACAGTTTGCTAGGCTTTAACGTACGTTCAGCTTATCAAAAGATGACTGGCTTTCGCTTGTACGCGGAGCTGTTACCTTATTTGACAGATCCAATAAGAAGCCCGCTGTTGTAACATTTGATGTCTCTTATTGGTCTGCAGACAGCTACGTCGTGCCAGGTGTATATCACCCAGCCATACACGTTGCAAATAACTACAGTGTTTTCAAGGTTATGCTGGCACGAAAAATGTTCGCGATATGTCATTCTCTCTACTCATGGGTTGCACAGACCTATTAGACCTACTACAGGTGGTCGCTTACAATATGAATGTAGTGTACATGGAGGGAGGGCTCCAAGACATCCCACTCCACTGCTTACACACGACGACCTCTATACACTAGCGCTCTTACCTCCCCTATTCGGGGCTATACTTAGGTTTGTCGAGCAAGTATGAAGCACTCATCTAGCATCAGTCTTCTTCTTGAGAACTTTCTCCTAACTATCTTGAATACTTACTGAACACACACGTGTCATCTTTCAGTGCTGTGATCATGCACCACGTTAATTTAATACTGTGTATCATCCATCTTCCGTTCTGGGAATTATATAATTTTAATATTTCTTTTACTTCTACTTCTGAATAGAATACTCTGCTCCTACAGTTTCGTCTTATCGTCTCGATGCAATTTCTACGTACTGGCTTGTGCATATCGTAAAATATTATGTGAAGGAAACGCTATTAGTAGAAAAATTCGTCACTTTTTTTTGACAATAAAAAAAAAAATTATACATACCTATTCGGTATATGTGTAGAGTAAAACAAGATTAATCTTTTAAAATTTCCTAAATAAACATTTATTTGGATAACTTTACTTAATATCACTTTTATCTCGTTCGAGGTTAAATAAAATAGTTTAAGAAAACCCCATTAAACACACACGTATATAAAATATGAACGATATGCTTTGATTGCCCTTGTTCTGTAGGGAAATATTTTTTTTCTGTAATGTTTTAAAATAATAATAATAATTATTATTTATTTTATTTATTTATTTATTATGTTTAAAGTGCCATCAAACAGTCTTGCGACCAATAACAGGATGACACTAACAAATAACAGATACAAATACAGAAACACAGGATAAACAATTAACAAAGGACATACAAATGAATACAGACATACAAAACAAAGTACTAGACACTTACAACACACACTGACAGGACAATATGCAGCAAAACATTTTGAAAAGAGACAGACAGAAATGAGACACTTAATCAACCTTATTTAAAGTCCCAGAATACAAATTTTCTTTCCTTAAAAGGATCAAATTTACAAATATCATTAAAATTGAATATACATCTGTTAATTAAGTTTTTATTTTTAGATAATGCGTAAAAATGATTAAAGTTTCTACTAATACGGTTAGGCACCTTTAAACCTGTATTGTTTATAATAGTTTGACAATCAAAATAATATAGAAAGGAGTTAATAAAAATAGAGCATCATTAACTATCCTACGAGCATGTAAAGTGGTTGTCATAAAATCAGTAAGAATATCCACATAACTAAAAGGCATTAACGGTTGAGAGAATAATAATAATAATAATAATAATAATGTCTCATTTCGTAGGTCTCCAAGAATATTTCATGTGTTAAAAAGGTCGCCGGTCTTCACGCGCTTCAAAAGCGTTGCAGTGCATTAGACAACACATATTTTTTACGAAACTATTTCACATGTTCCCACTGTGCCAACGTACGAAAAAAAAACACTTTGGACACGGTAACAATGCCATTGTTATGACACCATGCTCATTAAAATCACTGTTTCGTAGCCCTTGAAACATATCTGAACACGGCCTTTTCAGACTATCGTATTACAAAATATAATAACAGGATACATATGAAACTCAGATAGTAACATGAGCTGAATATTGATTCATACTTTCCGCAAACTGAATTGTATGTTCGCTGTTTCAAGATCTACAGTAAAAATTGATCGACTGCAATTGTTCTCGTTAGTTCAGTGCTTAGCTCGTGGCAATGCGGAATACGATGCTTGTTACCCTTTTAGCTCTGTCACTTCTGAGTCTCTAACTTGCAGGGAGGCGTGGCCACGTTCTTTACCGGAGATCTTCTAAGAAAGCATGCGTAGTCCGGGCAAGAAACATTTCACGTACAAAGCCACAGTTAAGAATACCATACTCATGGCCCGTACGAATACAACACAATAGGCAATTTCAGTTCGTTACACACAGAGCTACTGGCGTTTGTTCAGTGTGTAGTGATGTCATCTCTCCACCTCACTCACGTACATAGCGACTGACAAAATGTGACGGACGAGGCAGTCGTTTTAGAAAGGCTAATAGAGTACCCTAATAGCAAAAACAATCATTTTTCAGTTGGCCAACTGTTGGCAGAAGCGGCCAACGTTCGCTAGTATGATCGTCAACTTTTGCTGGAATGGCTGTTAATCAGACTATGTCAGTAAATATGTGTCTAGTTATACTGAAATAACTTTAATGAGGGCAACTTAGTTTAAAAGACTGGCATATTTCAGTATACGGTACACAAGCTGACTTAACTAACGAACAAGCATCTGAGTATAGTAAGATTGATTTTGGCATACTTGTGGTTAATGTGTGGGCGATTTCATTATGCATTATGTATGCCACATGAGACCACGGGTGCATTCCGAATGTTTACCGCCTGTGGGCTGCTAATCTCTATCAGATTGGCACAAGTGGGCCAGTTGATGTTTGCCATTTGAGTAGTGTCAGAACGGAGAGTGTTTACAGCTTTAAAAAGTGAATCGAAAATGAGTTTTAACGCCATGCTCTCATGTTTATAATTTTTTTTTGCGACATTAATATTTTACATCTAAACGAGAGCAGCTATCAAAAATCCGTCTGGCAGTTTTGTTTAAAATCGTCTCCTCCATGCTCACGGATTTTTTCACGGCAGTAAATACTATAGTTTTAGCTAATTATTAAATTAACAAAATTCTGGTTAATTGACATTTTGGTTGAAACCGTACAACTTCTTGCTTTGAAAAAGTTAGCTATCGCAGCAAAAACCATTTTAAACAAAACTACCAGACAGATTTTTATGTGCTCTAGTTTAAGATTAAAAAAATAACTATCGCAATAACAATAGAGACAAAAGAGCATAGCCTTAATAAAGTTGAACATTAAGAAAATTGTAGCAAGAGTAAGCTAATGATACCCTAAAAATCTACTTTAAATCACCATTCATTTTAATATGTATTAAAATACCACTTGATATTACGCAAATACAGTCTGAATAGTTTCGAAACAGTGAAAGATCAAGGAGTTTCTTATTTTACTTACATACATTGAATTTTACGTCGATTTATCAATGTAGCATTTATCCCGCCATATTTGCTTAGAGGTAAAAATGGAAACACATTTTCGACTTTCTGTTTTATAAGTTATCACAGCACACAGTTAACTAACTCTGTCCTAACTCACCTCACAAATCGTGGATTTAGAACTACTCTAGCTACCTGGGTAGCCGGAGATATCTACTCGAACATTGAAAGTTGCTATTGTTATGCACATAAATATTTGTTGAAATGCAATTTAGAATTGCATTAATACTCCCAAACACGCTTACAAATATCAATACGTCAATAAGTACAATTTGAAAATTGGTGTAGATACCTGGATATAACTCAAAAATTGGGAACAATAGACGACCTTGTTGTACTGGACTTACGACAAGTCTTTAATGCATGTTTAGTTTCTTTTTTTCTGAGTTTTTAGCGGAAATTTTTAGTTGCTCGATGCTTAAATCACCAAATCGACACACAGTGTATAAGTATTATGATTTTAAATATTTTGTCACAAAGTAAAGGTTTCCCCTGAAAGTCTCAAGTGGTGAGACGACATATAAGCCTGCAAGCTTTATATGTACCTTACGCATAGAGGCAATGGCGAGCCTAATATTCGTGCCTGTACCACACTTATCATTCCGGCGCCACACGACCTCAAGCACGCATTCTGTCACAGCCAGACGACATCCTTAAGTTTCGTCAATAAGCGTGGTCCATGAAAATGTCGGCGGTTATTTTTGCCCGTTTGTCCCTTCTGACGTGTGCCCTTAATCGTGCCGTCACAAAACAGACGTAGCGTGAAGCGACTTTGGTTAGCACTTAGCAGCTAGGTGATCAGTACTAGAGAGCGGTGACGTGATGTGAGCAGCGCCGGTATGATGAGGCGGGGGAAGTGGGAGACCCCTGAGAAAACCCGCCGAACAGCGGCATCATCCGGCAGGAACACCACATGTGAAAATCTTCGGCCCTACCCTGCCGGGAATCGAAACCGGATCACCTTGGAGGTGGGAGGCGAGCGCTCTATCCTCTGCGCCAACCACCCCATGAAACAGACATAACACACTACTTAAAATACGTTACCCACACAGTATTGGGCATTGTGCGGACAAATGAAATTTCATTGCACGTCCAGACATATCAGCTTAAAACTGAAGATATAAAGTGTTTTTATGATCTTGCGCATCAACTTGACAAGTTCTGAAGCAGTAGTAATCCTGCGTGACGTCACGCTAATGATTATTGATAATTCCTCCATGTTCGTCTACGGGTGTTGCTTCGATTTAAATAAGTCGTTTCGGTAAGCAAAATTTTAAATATTAATGTAAAATCTTTTCTTTTTCCAACGCAGATTTAAGCCTCAAACATCAAATGGGACAATTACCTTAAACCACTTACATCCCAAGAGCTCTAATTAAATAATAATTTTTTAAACAAAGGCATTTTACATTTATATGTTACATAATTGTTTTTCATAGGCATTTATTTTAAAATGAAGACTTTGGTGTTTTATGTTTCTATAATTTATTTCTAAAATAAATATAAAATTGTAAATTTTGGTTTTAGGTTTTACTACGTAGTATATTCCTTGAGACATTATAACTAAAATAGTTTTCGTATTAAACACTTATATATAAAAATTATCAATTTAGAATAAACTGTTGCATAGCTGCAAACTTTGAAGACGGAGTACTTGCATTACTAATACACAAGAGGCACAGTAAGGTTATGTTCGTGATGTTCTGTTATTTGACTAGAGTCGTACTGCTACCCGTTGTTAATACGAGGTTGACGGAATGTAGCTGGACGAATTTGCATATATTCGCATTGGCGCGAGCAACGGCACACAGCCATTATATGCTGGCACGACCAACGCACCAACTGTCACTTTCACAAAGAGCGAGTTGATGGGCAGTATCAGCCTCCGTACGCCTTTTTAATAGACGCACGTGCGATATATCCCGGACATGATATTTTACTCTTTGTGCACATTTCACCCCTATTTATTGGTTTTCACTTATGAGACTATGCTTCATGAATTCATAAAATATTGTTACCATATTTTTTTTAAAGACTATAAATAATGTTTTCAAAATTGGTTTTTAGTAGCTGATAACTTTTATTAGTATACCCAGATGTTGACGAAAAATTATACAAAAATTACAAATTCAATGATTACACATTTAATGTTCTCCCAGACGTCTGAAAATTGCAATTAATTGTAATGAAAGCAAAACTGTAAAGCATTCTTTAGATAGGTGGCATATTATGTTATAATTAAAGAAATATTTTTGCAAGTCAAATGATCATTTTAAGCCATTTTACACTAAAGGTGTGTGTGTGTGTAATCAGTCTCACGACAAGCGGTTAACCATAATGCTTCATTATGGTATAAATAATTATTAATAAATACTCCATATTTTAATTAAATATCTGCATATCAGAAATCAATGATAAGGACAGTCACATTATTTATGGTATATTAATTATGCTACTTAAGTATCTCGCAGAAGATAACAATAGGCTACAATTAGTAATGAAGTGTTATTAATTTAATAAGTTTATAATGATAAGTATTTCCAGTGAAATAAATGAAATTAAAAAAACAGCAAAAATCCGCAGCAAATACTTTAAGAAAAACTATCTGAGGATAGCAGTGCAAATGCAACACACACATACACACACACACACACACACATATATATATATATATATATATATATATATGTGTGTGTGTATATAGTTTCAAAATATTGTTTATGATGAAACCATAGGGTAATTCCACTACACACATACATATGTGTGTTGCTGCCTAATTTTTTCTTTTCCTGAAACTTTGATAGTCTTTTCAACTATCCTTCCTAAGAAAAATTCCAAATTTTAAGATTTTTAATAATAATTATTACTGAAATATATATAAGTTTCTGTTGCAAGTAGGGTGTAAAAATCATCATCTTGGGGTATTTTTTTTGGATAGGCCAAAACTTTTTAATAAAGAAGGTAATCACCTCGTATTAGTATCACTGTAAAGCACGTAGATTTTCGTGTTATTAAAATAAGACATTTTAAATACTCTGCACTACTTTTTGAATGTGTGAATTTAAAAAAAATAACTTCAATTTTCAGTCAATTTAAATGTTAAAAATATAATGAAGGACTTAGAGGAACAACTCCATTTTTCCCCAGTGATTCATTGCTATAGTTACTTTGTGTGCTATGAAAAAAATCATGATACTCGCAGTCCTACACCGTAAAAAATTCCCGAAAATCGAAAATTTTTTAAAAATGAGTTTTTAGGGCAAAAAACTTAAATGTATGACTAACTAGAAAATATTTAACTAATATGAATTATGAAGCTCCTCGTATACTCTTTTAAGGAAAAAAAGGCCTGCTTAGTTCCTCTGAGCCGAGAAAAGTTACAGAGCCTAGAATATGATGAAATTTGAAATATCACTAATGTTTATTGCTTAGTAAAAATAAGTAATGTGACATGAAATATGTTGAGCACCGGTTTAAATTAAAGGTGCGTATTATTTTATACCGCTTGATATGTTTCGAATATGCCAACATATTTAGATAGGTTTGCACAGTAAATCTGTCACAGGGTGCTCCAAGCAGTGTCTATGTGAGCTCATCAGCTGTGCTTGGCTTGCATGCTGACACATGCTTCTATCTTCTCATATGAGTCTTCAAGCCAGCAAGTACGACCTGTAAATAGTATTAGATAGTGTTTACCTACAAGTCGTGTCTTCCAGTAGACAGCCTTAGTAGCAAGCTAGAAATTGTATTTTGAGTGGAAATAACATTTTGCGCCTCTGTTTCTTTATCATTCAACACAATAGTTTTCGAGTAATCTAATGGATATGGTATTAAAGTTAGCCCAGTTAACTGTATTTGACATGTGACGTTTCTAATTTTTATAGTGCCTTATTAATATTAGAAGTGAGGTTACATTAAATGAATGGAATGTTTAACTGGGATCTTCATAAAAGGGATATGTTACAATCTAGCCTATAGTAGATACTCAAGACTCAAAACATTACGGGATTTTTTTGATGAAGGAAAAAAACTCCTAGCTTTGCGATCAGGTTGTGACAATATAAAAACATTCGTACACATACGAAAATAAACATCTGGACAAAAATTGCCGTATTCGTGGGAAACGTTGCTGTAACCCATACAAACTTCACAATAGAACTGGTAAACAATCTCTTCGACAAATAAGTCTAACAACTGCTACAAACTGCCCTGAGATTGGTTTGACTCCTAGTAAAGCTTTGTACTCCAAGTGCTTGCAAAAAGTACAAACTTCTTCACAGTTTTCTGGTGATGAATATGAACTACATGTTAATACAGCATGTGCGGTACTTGCTGTGTCTCCAGTCAAAGTACAGAAACTATCATGTTATGCTAGGCCGCCAGTTTTAAAAAATAAAACGTCTAAGATTGCTGCAATAGTATCTAACAAGCTACAAAAATCTTTCAGTTTCGAAACATCGTTGTAAGGTGAAGAGGAAAACGACAGAAATTAATTACAAAATTTAGGTGGTGAATATCAATCACTTATTTAGGAACTTGGAGAGAAGTTCAAAACTCCAGAAACTGCAAAAGAGAAATTAGGAAGTCTCAGCTTACTGCCTAAAAGTTGGAGTTTGAAAAAAATTCAGGCTGAATTTAATGCTAGTCAGTACTTATTTCGGTTGGCTCAAATACTGAAAAAAGGTGATGGGGTTTTGACAGATATTTTAAGTAAAAAAGTGGGGGGAAAGTTGGACGCGGCAACCATTGTGAAAGAGCAAACCCTTTATGAAAATGACAAGTATAGTCCTTTGATGCCTGGGAATAAAAATTGTGTATCTGTAAGAATAGATAGCGTAAGAATTAAAATTCAAAAGAGACTTGTACTACGCAATCTCAAAGAATTATATTCTGCATTCAAAGATAGTAATCCTGAAAGTAAAATAAGATTCTCAAATATTACAGAAATACGATCTAAATATTGTGTGCTTGCAGGATCTGCTGGTACTCATTCTGTGTGCGTATGTAAAATGCACCATAATGTTAAACTTATGCTTGCAGCAATAAAAAAATTAACTTGATTACGAAGAACTTTTGAGTAAGGTGGTTTGTGATTTAAATATTTAAAAGTGTATTACAGTGTGAACTGTGTTCTGGCAGTGAACAAGTTACGGAACTCAAGGAAGACATTGGAGCATTAAAAATCTGTGAAGAGGTCAAATAAAAACAATGGTTATCAACTGATACATGTCAAATTCTAGAATTTCACCTGAAGAATTTCGGGATAACACACTGGTAAGTCTTAGCACTCCATCATTATACATCAAAACAAACAATCGCAATATCAGAAATCCCTAAAAGAAAACCTCCAAGATAAAAAGTATTATCATGGGTGACTTATAAGAAAACTTCACACTTGCAATTCATGACGAGATCCAAAGTTACCGTTGGACTGTACTGTAAATCTGGAGGAAGAATGGAAAGTGAAAGTTATTGTGTGATTAGTGATTCATTAGATCATAGTATTGTTGCCTTGTATAGTTTTCAGAGGACTACCCTACAGCAATTAAAGTCAACACACATTGTCATTGTTAGTAGTTTTACTTTCCAGATGGCTCTGCAGCACAAAATAAGAAAAAATCATTTCCACCATGAAATAGACTTAGGTTTGAAAGCAGAGTGGCATTTCTTTGCTACTTCTCACGGCAAAGGTCCACGTGATGGATCTGGGTGTACGGAGAAGCGGTTGGTGACTAAAGCAAGTCTTCAGCGTACGCTAACTAATCACATTGCAACACCCATAGAAATGTACAATTTTTGTAAATAACAAAATCAAAGGTTCACTTTCTAATGCTGTACTCAAGACTATTAAAAACAAGCCAACAAATTCCTCCAGCCTCGATTTGACAATGCTATTGGAGTTGAACAAACAAAATCCTTGTATTGTTTTGTACCTGTAGACAGTTTCAGTCTGAAAGTTTGGAATACGTCCAAATCCACTGATTTTAAAATAGTGCCCTTCAGCAGAGAAATTCATCCTGTCGAGTCAAACATCAATGATTGTGTTTGTTGTATTCACAATAACAATCGGTGGCTAGGCCTTGTAACAGAAATTGCTGTGTTTCACATGAAACAAGAGATAAAATTACAATTCTTCCACCCCCAATGGTCCAGGAAATTCATAAAAAGTTTCATCAAGTGGTACTGTGTGGAGGAAAATGGAGCACATCATCAAAATATTCTCCCCACTAGAGATTACAACTGTTACAGGATGAACACACAACATCAGTGCAGAAATAAGCCTCAACTTATCTAAACTTTTATCCATGTATACAACATTTTAAACATGTACTCAATATATATTACACCACATTACTTATTTTTACTGAGTAATAAACATATGCGTTATTTAAAATGTCATAATATTCAAGGTTCTGTAACCTTTATCGCCGCTCAAAATAGCAAAGCAAGCAATTTTTTCCTTAAGAGTATACGGGAAGCTTCATAATTCATATTAGTTTAGAAGTTGGTCCCACTTTAATTTTGTTGACCTAAAACTCCCATTTTCCAAAAAATTTATATTTTAGGGAATTGTTTTTAAATGTGTAGGATTGCGAGTATCATGATGTTTTTCCTAGCAAATAAAGTAACCATAGTTATGAATCGCAGGAAAAAATGAAGTTGTTCCTTAAAGTCGTTCATTAAATTTTTAATCTTTAAATTTACTGAAAATTTTAGTTCTTTTAGTTAATTTTACACATTCACAAAGTAGTGAAGGGTATTTCAAACGTGTTATTTAAAAAGACAAAAAATACACACTTAACGTGTTTTCCAGTGATACTATAACGAAGTGTATAGCTCCTTTATTTAAAAAATACCCCAAAATGACGAATTTATACCATACTTGCAACAGAAAATTAGCTATATTTCCGAAAGTATCATTATTAAAAGGATAGCAAACACTGTCAACGTTTTAGGAAATTAAATAATAATGCAGCAAAACAAAAATCAAAATTTGTATATTTGTCATGCCCATCATTAGTAATGTTAGAAGAGTTATTTGTTTGTCTATGTTTTTAAATAGGGACAAATAAAATAATATCCCAAAAACAGCTGTTTGCCAACTTCGTTAGGTGTGACTTTGTACTTAAAATCAAGGAGTAGGGCCTAAGATATTTTAACTTGTCTTATTATATAAACGAAGCGAATATGCTGCTATTAGCTAGATACGCCTGTCAGGAAAAACAATTTTTTTTTAATTCTTATTATTATCTAATAGCAAATGTTTCGTTAAACCTAAGCCAATCGCTTAGTATTTATACGACGATAACATTTACAGTAATTTTATTGTTTCCGCAACAATCTCCATAAAGATTACTTTGTAGGCATCATTCGTTGAAATACGTCGAAGAAGCAATTTTAAGCGTGTTTTACAACTAGACATTACCTTTATTTGCAGTTGAAAAACCTTACTTTTATTTATATATGTAAATAAATATGTATTTATATGCATGTATAATAAATGTTAACTGCCTGAGTAAATTTAGTGAAATAACACGTCGAAGTGTATTAACATTACTTTATGTAGGAGTTTCGTTAAACTCCAATTAGAAACATGAACACCATAAGGCATCAAGCATTGCAACCATGTTTCCCAAACAGCACAAGAGCTAAAATTAACAAATAGCGTCATAACTCTGTTGTAGTTTCACAGCCCGATTAGTGGCAGCAATGCTTGCACGCGAAGCGAGGCGGCCGAACAGAAGCTTCGCCTGCAATGGCGGGTGAAATCGGACCATCAAATCCCAACCTAGTCAGCCACCGCTGGCTGCGAGATATAGCACCATTTAGCCAGCCTGGCAACCCCCTCCACGAATTTGCGCAATAAATCGTTCACGCAAAAAAAGTGGTGGAAGCCAGAGGCGTAAGCGCACTCTCCACTAACTGGCGCAGTTAAATCCTCCCGGGTGCTGCCCTCTGGAAAAAAAAACGTTCGGAGGGCGAAGAGGGAGGGGTAGGTTGGACATGAGCGAGTAATTCACTTGCGCTGCATATTTTACAACCATTCCCTTTGCTCTCGTTCCCTTCGCCATTGAAATGTTCCTGCGTTGCCCTTTCACAGGAATACTGCATGACTGTGGGAAGCTCCACACGAATATACATCGTCCCTCACTCTCCGGAACCTTTCCCTGTGCCGGGCGACAATTTTCAACACCTCTTACCTATACGTCGATGTATGAGTTTCTGGCGCGAAGCTACGGAAAAAAAGTATAAAGTCCGAAGTTTTTCAAGTATCGTAGGCACCGTGTGGTAGGAGATATGACGGGTGATGGTATATTTATAGAACACGCCGTGTCTCGTGAACTCACACCGCCTCGCCCGATACCGGGCGACATCACGTCTTCATCAAGAATGAAGCAAACATGGCCCTGGCGAGGCTTAAATGTTTCAATCTGCCCCGCCTGCTGGATCACTCCGAGGACAAAACACGTCAAGGGGCGCGCTATCCTTAGTTCATTCCGCCCGCAGCTCAATTTCCTTGGAAAAACATTGGAAATATCTTCCCTGTAAAGCGAGCTTGCTTGTTTTCCTGATATAAGCTTTGTTTGTCACCCACGTAACAAGCAATGTTGTCCTTGCGAAAGATAAAGTTTTATGATTATGTTTCAAGACTTCCTACAGTACAACGTTTCCTTGAAACACCTTGTTAAAACAGCGACAGATAGGAAACAATTATGGTTCCAGATACTATCAGCCTGGTTCTGACAAGTACATAATTTAACCACAGAACTAGTGCTTGTGATATTGTATAATATATTTGTAGGTTTATGTAACTGTAAGCAATATGTCATCTGTTTTAGCAAAATACCACTGAAAGTATTTGTACTGCTCTTTCGACACTCAAAATCATTACAGACTTCTACAGTGTTGACCGGGATTTATAAAATAAACCGTAATATTCTTGACACATTTTCATAGAAATATATTATTTAATACAATAATATATTTATTTTAATCTTCTTGTAATAAATGCTTGTTTTATGACTACCGTAATAAAGTGTAGTTTTCACTCAACGTGTATTTTTATTTCAAAATGCTAGAAAACCAGTCAAAGTGATAACATTTTTAATATCAACACCGATAAAAATTTTTTTTAAATGTGACTGCGGAGCACTTTATGAGGAAATAAGATTGGTTTTGGCTAATTAGTTTTTTCCTTAGTAAATATCATCAAATCAAACGCACCGACGATGTTTATTGTACTGAAAGAGAACATACAGTACAATGCTTATTGAATTATAAAGTTTTTAAAATAATTTCACGACAGAAAAACGTGCAAGTATGTAAGTCAAATGAACGTTTAAAATTACTAAAAATTTAAGTTAGACATTTTCTATTACATATAGATTTACGTACTTGGCAACGAGAACACGCCGTAGCCTACCCTATAGCTAGACATTTAAATATAATAATGCCAATTGCATTTAATAATCACGCACGAACTTTCCAAATTATAAATAGAAAACCCATTCACATACAGTACATAAAACAATTAAAATACAAATTAAATATTATGAACTAATTTTAAATTTAGTTTTGAAGATAATTTAGTACAATCGCTAACTTCATAAAGCATGGTAGCTCAATAAATATGATAGGTATATAGCACACAATGATATCGTAAACTTAATTAGACATGAAACTAATTCAAGCAATTTCATACTGTAATTTTTAATACTAAAACAATCTTCACTTAATAACATATTTAAATAAAATTTGAGTAACTCTCATGTCATACGGATGATACTCGATTAGGGGCGATTACAGGTTATTATTTCTTCGTAAAAAGATAATGGTTAAATACTTCCAAAGAAACGCGATTTTCGCAGTCGACGAATAAAATTTTCGTAATTAGTGTAATATTTCAAAACATAACTGTACAAATCGTGTTTATAGATTTCATCGCTAGATGAAAAAATATTTTTGCAAGTGTGTTGACACATGAAAAGTAATCATAACATTAATTTGAAACTGTTGAATTAAAGGTCATTCGGAATAAAGTGAACACTAAAGATTTAACCTTTGAAAAAAAATCACTTGGCGATGCTGCATATAATTCAACATTGACAACAGTTACATTACTGCTTATACAGTTGGCAGCGAATTATCGCACGTAGTTCCGTGTATTTTATATTTAAATACAACATTACTCAAAGAACATCAACTGGAATCGACCTCTCCGTATTTATATACTTTAAAATATTTATTTATGATAATATTGACATACTTACTGCCTGTATAAGTTTTCTTAAACGGCGCCAGTAGAAAGTGATTTAATCCGGGCCGTTCAAATTAAACAGTCGTTAGCGAAAGGCGTCTAGGGCTACGCGCACTGACGTAGTTAATTATTTCACCGACAGGTGGCATCAGAGTTAGGTTTTCGCCACTTAGCTTGGAAGCGTTCAATGACGGTACCGGACGGTACAAGAGGAGAGCGTAGTTGTGTTTGTTCGTTGTGCAATAAATATTGGGTTTCTGATAAAACACATTCAAAAGTATTAGAAGTGACTGGTTACACATTGGTAATACGTAAGTTGTTATGTGCTACGATCGCCAATATGAGTATCTTGATTTAGAAACAGCAATTTTTTTTTATTTCATACACTAAGAAAATACGTTGTTTTTGTTGAGTGCGTCGTTGTTCATGGCAGTATAACTGAACAGGTTTGAATTCTTAAATTGCGTGTGTCATTATGGCGTGTTTTTTTTGTGGTGGTTTTTAGTTATAAATTCGATTTTCATGTGTACATATTTATGAGATACGTAATGGCAATAGTGTGGGTCGTATAAATTAGAGTCGAGGCACAGACACCAGTATTAAAAGACGTTAACTCGCAGGTATTTATAACTAAGATTACTATTGGTTATACATTTTATTCAATACCCGTGTATTTAATGAGTAGATATTGTTGGTAACATTTTCAGCCCAGTGTAATGTAGATGTAAACATTGTACAAGCCTATGTAAATTACAGCACGTGGCAATGTTTACGTTTACATACCGCGGAAAGATATAAACTGGCAGAAAATAGAAATTAATCAGGGCTTTTTTGAGTGCTCACTTTATCCCGAATCACCTATATCGTTGCTTGGCTTGGACAACACGGAGGTAATTCACTTACTTGCAACATTTAATGTTTATACGATTTAAGAGCCGTTAAAATATATTTTTCATTATACGTAGTGAATTTAAGCTGCCGGCTAAAAAATTATATCGCAAATAAAAGATAGTGCGTGCGTAAGATATATCCTATATATATATATATATATATATATATATAGAGAGAGAGAGAGAGAGAGGGGGGGGGGGAGAACAGATAGTAAAAGAGGGAAACAAGAAACATTATAGTACACGTTTTGTAATTAATGTTAATGATTGAAATGTGTGAAGGTCATCACACTTACAAATTAAAAAAAAAACCTAATTTTCACAACAATAATTTGGTACGCACCGAAATCGTATTTCTGTTTTAATCGTTTTCAATAGTATAAAATTTTGGCCTTTAAAATAGTGAAATTATGTTAGGACTTTCTATATTTAAATTTACAGGCCCTTATTAAATTAGCCTCGCATTCAGGAGGACCTGTGTTCGATCCCTCGACTCCGGCCATCCTGATTTTGGTTTTCCATGGTTTCCAAAAATAACTGTAACGAATGCTGGGACGGTTATTTAACAAACGCCATGGCCGACTCCTGTCCCAGTTCCTGTCGTGGTACTTAGTTGTAATAACGTTTCAAATGACCTCGCTGTCAACAAGATGCAAAGCCCACTTACCTTACTCAGTTACATTTTATAAAACAACTCTTCAGATGATGTAATAAATGTTCATGTGCCGTAATCTTCAAAAGTCGTAACTTTTTTTAATGCATGGTGTTATTTCACTTTTTACTACATAAACAGCAAAAAATTGTAACTATATATATATATATATATATATATATATATATATATATATATATATATATATATATATATATATATATATAGGATGGGGCTGAATTCGACAGACAAACTTCGGCAGCTGATGTCTTATGAAAAAACAAGTAAAAAATATACGGGACACTTTGTACCTAAAACCAATATTAAGGGCGTATGAGCCCTTATTCTTGGAATATTTTAAGTGTGTTTTCGTAAAATAATGGAAATGAAGAGGCGCTTAATAGTGACAAGTTGAACATTAATTTATACCACCAGGACATGGAAATACACATCAGAACCACATCAATACCTCGCACCCTAATACAAAATAATAGGGTGGCTACCCCTTTTATTACGTGCCACTTTTCTACCATTAGGAATTACGAACTTTCAATGCAGATTTGTACTAGAGAAGTACGTCGGAAGTAAGAAAGGTTGCCGTGTTGTAAATGCGTAGGACCAACAGATTTTTGTAAAATTCTTAAAAAGAGTGTACTGCAGTAAGACAGTTCTTACTACATAGGCAATACGGCATACACGTTTGAATGTCTGGCTGCCGTACCAACTGTTATGACTGAGGGATGGGAGAGAATGGAGACCTAACATCTCATCAACAGCTAAGATCATTAGACACAGTAACACAAAGAAATGAACAATGTCAGAGAACCGGGAAAGGAATCGGCCATGACCAATATCAAGGGGTTCAACCCATCATTCGCCTGGAGTGATTTCGGAAAACCATGGGTAACAGGAACAAGGATGGGCGGAGTCGGGAATCGAACCAATAGATTCCTGAAACGTGATACACTTGCCGGATTGCTCTCGGTTTTCGCGTGTAGGGAACGTGGCAGGTGCTGTCGTTGGTAACTCGCTTTTATCGGGGTGCTCCCAGTCTCTCTGCTCTATATTCGCTTCATACCAAACACACCAGTACTCAAGACCTGGCTTTTAAGAAGTGACGAACATCACTTCACATTCGATTTTTGAAGGTCGAGGTGTTCAAGATTCGCGACATCTCTATTTGTGGACTTTGGTTCTCTTGTTTGTCCTGTAAGGTTGGTGATCCTGGTGTTGGTAGAAATTAAAAGCTGCCAGTTGTGTGGATATGGGAATATGTTATAACGAGCGTAAATTAAATGCGAAGTGATTATTAAATAGGGCAATGTATGTTAAACACTAAATTGAAAAATTAATGTGAACCAAGGGTTTTCATGGTTATCGTCACCTTGTTTCCTAAAGTAACGAATCATGAACTTTGATCGTTACAGCTGGTGAGGAGGACCACGATGAGCTCCACATAACAGTACAGTGCGCAGCTGGTCAACTACCAGACTAGCGTGCAGCCTAGGGCTGGGGATTCAAAGTGAAGCTCCCACATGTACCCTTCATGGATGATAGTGGGGCAGTGACATTATGGACTAGTGTCATTAATGTATCGTAAGGAGGTATTAGGTGAAGGGTTGATTGATAGCTTCTGGGGTCTTGTGGTGAATAAGTAGAAAATTGGAACCCAGTATTTGAAATAATTTACTTAAAGCATATAGTTAACCTTTAAATCATTCTTTGCAAAACGACATATAGACCAAAATTTTGGGAGGGGCAAAGTTACCCCGATTTACGGTTCCGTTGTCATAGATAATGATGAGTTCAGTAACGACTTCATAGCTCAAACCCTGGAAATAGCATCAGGTAACAGTCAAGTGAGTTTCGATGTACAATGTCTGTTCACCAACGTTTATGTTACCGAATCACTCAACGTCATAGACACCAAGCTGGAAAACATTGGCGTTCAAGGAAAGTTCAGATCTGCCAATTCCATGCATCAATGTCTTAACGATACACTTCGTCTAAAATTTAACGTCTTGTAAATAAGTGAACCAAAATGAAGGATTATAAACAAATAAAACGATGTTTTAACACGCATTTTACGTTACTAACTTTATTTCTTTACCATGCAAAGTGGAGTGACGGTAATACGTTTGGTTCATATTCGGAAGAACTCGAGCTAGATTTACGACTGCGTTCATTATGGTGACGATTTTACATGGTTTCCCGAAATCTCTTTTTAGACGTATGTTAGGATGGTTTCAGAACCATACACAGCAGGCGCTAGATGTTGCATCTGAGGTACGGGAACAATCAGCCAATAAGAGATAGACTGGGTCGTGCGTCAACAACCGTATCGCATTTCTGCTCGGGGCGCGAAAACAGTGTGAAATGTTTTGTCCGTAGGATTTTTCCTAAGTGACTCTAAGCGGTGACCGTACTTTATAATTAACGGATTGGGCGATGGAAAGGTACCAATGTGGGCTTCTCTATTTTTGTTTTACGATTTTGGTCGGTATTTTTTACCTGGCAGCAATAAAAAAATATTAACCATTTTTATTTGCCCCGAAACCATGATTCCAAGCATGATAACTAGAAAGCAAAAATAGACGAGCATAGGTTTTAATGTGCTGTATTTTCGTAGATAAAGATATCGAACACGCATTTGGAAGTATGTTTTAAATAAAAAAAATTTCAGCTTATAACACGCTGTAACAAAGTTCATGCTCCAGCCGTATAAAGCTCTTAAACATACATATACATGGTCGACTCCTTTCCTAATCTTAGAATTTGTTTAAAGAGTGTGCATACGTCTTAAATAACCCTGCTGTCGATAGGACGTAAACCCTATAATTAGAGGTACGTCAATTTCGCGGATTCATCTGGCAGCAGCCTAGACTTGTCAGTCCTATACACCCACTGGCCACAATCGATTATCTATTGGCTTATAACAGTACAAGCAGGTAGCAAATAATAGCACTTCGCATTATTTCCTTATTTACTACTGGCTTTCAGTAGTCATACGCGTTTCGTAACAGCCGCCAGCAAGTCACAGACATGACAATGAAGTATACATAATTGGCATTCAACCTGACCTGGAATGTATCTGAGAAATTTACGTACCACTACCTATAACAAAGCATTTAATAATTTCGCTAGGCAAACTAACAAGGATAGTTTCCTTGTGCAAAACTTAATATGATCAGTAGAGATCATGGTATATCGCGGGAAAAGTTGACTGTTTGCTAAACTCCAATGTAATGCGCACATAAATTACGTTTTAATTTTGCTGTTGGCTCTCGTTTGTCTTCGAAGATGCCCGTCCCATTTACCTCGGCCAGCAGGAATATTACTGCTTTAACGAAGAACGTCTCTGATTCGTCATCAGACAAGTTATGGTGTCTCTAAACACATCAGACAATAAGAGACAGCGCAGTGTCTTGAAGGCTATGCTGGCTCAAATAATTTTTGCGATTTTCCATCATCACTAATGATCAGGCATTATCGGTCTAGCTCAGCTACAGTAAAATTGGTTAATATTCTATTTCTTTGCAGTCAAGAAGAAAATTAAACTATACAGAACCTAACTAAATAATCTCTTTTAGTTTAGCGTTGAACAGACGAATGTGAATGTTTTACACCACAAGCATGACTTTATACTACAGCGATTCACAGAAAAACTCATGTCTCGCGGTTCCTCTCTGCAAACAGTGATTCCACTTTTTTAAATGAATTTATAAGTATTTCATTCACAATTCAGGACTTAATTAACAAAACTCCATGCATACGAAATTTACCGAAGGAAATGGCAACGCGAAATGAAAAGTACATTTGCTGCCGACGTGAATTGCCAGTGTACCTGCTTAAATATTAATGGCAGTTATTTTCAAGAAAAAAGGAAATGTATTTTTTTTAAATTTAAGTGTTCCTTTTCAGGTTTTTTAAATGACAACCGTACTTAACATTTCGCAGAATTTACACCACTTTTTTTACAACATTTCCGTAAACGTTAAGTGTTTGGTAACGTACGACATTCATAATTCTAAAAGAAAATATTTATTTTGTGCAGTTAACATTCATTTAAAAAATATATAACGGATAACAAAATAAAATAAGTTGTTATTTATGTATAATAACTGAAAGGTAATACAATGACAACACAATGGGCACCACTTATTGATATTTATACGAAAAAAATTCCCCAAAACGGTAATATATACATTTCTGGAAGTCTGACTGATTGTCGTGGGAAGCACACTTGCACTGAAAAAGTAAATTGTTAACGTCTTTGAGGGTGACATCTACCCTTGTCGTCTGACGTAGAGTTTCATTTGTATGCTATGTAACAACCATACATTAATTCTGCGTTTCATCTACGTACGTGAAGTATACTATATGAATGGTTCAATGTTAGACTGTTAAGTCCTGTATCTTAGTTACCTTTAAATGTTCCTCTATTAAGGCTGAGAACAATTAATAAAGTAGTTTTTTCTGTCAATTTTTCCTTTATTATTACGTCTTGAAACAAGAAGTTACCAGCATAACTGATAAGCCTACTTTCCTCAAAGAGGGTGCAAATCAATCCTGGAAGTTAAAATTATTTAAGTAATATAGGAATATTAAATAATAATATTGATTTAGATGTGTAATACACGAAATCTAATGAAGATAAGTGAGCTTACTAAGTAGTATACGAGTACCCAATTTATTTAAACATGAGGAAACGTTTTCTGGGGTTTACATTTTTATCACATAGATAAAAATTAGCTGCCATTTTCAAAATGTTACAAAAATTTGAAAGAGATACACAAAAGTCAAGTTACCTCTGTATGTAGTACATGTACCAAGTTTAGTGAAATTCTAAAGTACGGTTCCTTTGATATTTAAATTTTAAAGTGGTCGCTTTAAAATGCTTATCTTTACATTTAGATAAGGGAGATAAAAAAAATCATCATCAAACAATTTTGATGCGAAATGAACATTTTTATTTGTAAATTTCTTAATTAGGTGAAAACTAGAGTTAATTAAAAATTTAAGTGTTTTATTACGTAGGTAGTTACATAAATAAACAGACGTACTCCGCATGGGTATTCTTCACGAAAAAATAAGACGAGAACATGTATACGACTCACCACCTAAAGTGAATCCCAGGGGCGTTACCACCTCTTTGCATATATTATCAGTTTATTGCACATTTTGCTAAACTTATGTTCAAAATAACTGAAAGACTCTATTAACTAATATATTAACGGCAGTTCTACAGGCTGTGTGATATTATAACAAGAACAAAAAAACTATTTGTGGATAATAGGGGTGCAACCCTTATTACCCTAAAAACGTGTGTACTGGTAGTTAATCAATATTCACACTTGCATATTAACAAGAAACACTTATAATAGCCATAAAAGGCCCATATCATGTATGCTGTAACTACAACTATTGTCCCAGAATAAACACTGAATGTTACAACCAGGAAAAACCGTTATCTGGCTTGTGGGCAACAGGCAACATGCAGTTTGACCACAAGTATATTTGTTGTTAGTTCAAAACATCACACACACCGTAGAATGAAAAGTAACTTATATATAAACGTTTACAAGAATCTTGTAGTTATTTTGTACATACGTTTTACAATATGTGCAATTAAATGGTTATACTTCACAGAGGCGTGACACCCTTGGGATGCACTTAGGTTGTTATATATATATATATATATATATATAAATATAAGTCTTATATTTTCGCAACGATAACGTCAACCTAAAATGCCCGTTTATTTATGAATCATCGTGAACATTTCGGTACATACCAAATAGATTTCTCGTGAAGGATAACTTATGCTTGGCTGTCACTGTAACATTTAATGTAACAATTTAAGAAACTGTAGTGAGCAGGTGGTGGATTTGCTTCATCTTGAATATTTTGACGTTTATTTAGCTCTTAGTTTCATTATTTTAATAATTATAGTAAAAGATAATAGGACAGTGTCTCAAACTGACGTTTGATTTCCTAGGATTAAGGACATTTGAAAATAACTTTAATGTTGAAAATATTTGGCGTAATATTACTACAGATTATTAAAAAAAGTAGACAAATAATTTCAAGAGAAATAAGTAACTTAAATATTGTTACTAAATTACCGAAATAGAATCTCGATAATCATGCACCGTAAAATAATAAATTAATTTCTCTATTAGCTTTCAATGTCAGATTGTTTCCCTGTATCAAATATAATCCTGGTCTTAAAATGTCGACATGATTACTAATTTCCTTGAATTATTTGTCACTCAAGATTAGATCTTAGCACATTCAAATTTTAACTGGGTCGGTCAATTGGTACTCTCAACCCAATCAAAACAATATGAAGAACTAACTCTTTCGAACAATCTTATAAACATCGATGGCAAACGGCTACTTTTAATTTACTGTATTTTCCTCGCTCCAAGAATTACTGATGGTGTATTTAATTTGTCTGACATTTGATACTCCAAATGTTTGTATACCATATACTATTTTACATTGCAGGACAATAAATTATATCCATATTACCCACTGTTTTTTGCGAGATAACAATGACCGTGTTATTTATTTTATTCCAACAAATGAAAAAAAAAAAATTTAACAGTGTAAAAAGCTGTAGTTGACTAACACTTAAGGTCGTTAAAGCGGGAAAAAAAATCGTAATTTTATGTTTGTATAAAATAGTGGCAGTTTTATAGACGTTACTTTGGAGTACATTTTTCTTTCAGAAAAAAATAGCTTACCCAGTTTTCCCATAATAGCATTTCAAAGTCAAATTTTGCATAATTTTACTTTATGCTTAACTTGAAAACCAGTAAACAAAATTAAATGGGGGAAAAAAACACACGCACTACATGTCACGGTCTACAGTTTGAAGCATAAAAAAGACATTAAAAATATTTTAGTATTAAGAAAAATTGTTAAATGTAACCAAAATTACAAAAAATTTTGTAATACGTTTTTACATGATTCAAGACGTAGACCTTGACCTGTAGTTTTAATGAGATTTTTTCCATTTCATTATGTTTACTGGTTTCGAAATTTTGCATAAAGTAAACATGTAAATTTCGACTTTGAAATGCTATTATGGGTAAAATGGCCGAGCTATTTTTTTTTTTCGTTAGAGGAAAATATACTGCCTAGAATTGTCAATAAATCTAACAATATTTCACACAAAATATAAAATTATAATTTATTCTGACTTGATCACTATTGAAAGCATGACATGCCAAAAATGTTGATACGCCTTAAGGGATGCTTGCAGTGGGTAACATACTGTAAATTAAAGATGTTCGTACACAATTGCCCTTTATCACATACAGTAAAGTGATATGTGACATTAATATTTTTAATTCCGAAGAATATAAATCCGTAAAATGTGATCTTCAGAATATCTTATGTAACTGTACACACACTCATACACACACACATACACACACACACACACACATATATATATATACATGCTGTTCCTAAACTACAGGTATAGACACAGTGGGGTGATCCGTTATTAAATATTTAGTAGAAAATACATACGATACATAGAATGTAGGTTTAATAATTTACGGAATAATAAGCCTTTATGGTTTATTGAGAAATATGAGCTTTGTAACTTCTTTTTGCAACTGTCTAGGAGATTGCAGCCAAATAGTCAAGTCCATTTTTAACAACTTTGAATGCAGGACAGTTTTAATAAGAAGAATATGTATGCTACAAAGCTCACATCTCTATATATAAAAATTAAATCTGACTGACTGACTGACTGACATATCAAACTGCAGCCCAAAACACTGGACCTAGAATCGTGAAATTTTTTGTGGGGTTCCACTCAGGTCGTAGGCGAGCACTAAGAAGGGAATTTTCGAAATTCGACCTCTAAGGGGGTGAAAAGGGTTGAAATGTGTTTCCGAAGAAATGTCGATAGAGCTCGAACCCGACGGCCAATCATCGTGATTTTTACTTTAATAGGATACTCGTAAAAATGGACATTAGCCAATTTAAGGATTTTTCGAAGTTCAGCATTTAAGGGGCTGAAAAGACCTTAAATGTGTTTCCAATAAACTATCGATATCTATCGAACCCTTCGGGCTAGAGAGTTGATATTCACTTCAAAATATTGCTTACGTAAATATCCAAAAAGCAGTTTTAGTTTTTTTTTAAATTCGACCCCCAGGTAGTAAAAAGGAGCAAAATGTGTTTTTTATTAATCGTCTCTATCCTTGAAACACAATTGGCTATCGTCGTGATTTTAACTTTAATTGGTTACTTTTACAAATGTCTATGACAGGACTCAAAGACGTTTCGAAATTATTTATTTAAAGGGGTGAAAATACGTAAATGTGTTTCCGATTATCCTTCCATATCTATCGAATCAATCGAGATATCGAAGTGCTCTTTGCTTTAAATAGGTGCTTTTGTAAATACCCAAAGTACCATTTAAAATATATTTTCCGAATTCGGCCCTAAACTGGTTAAAAAAGGGGTAGTATGAATTTTCGACTCACATTCGATATATATCGATCCCATATTTTTTTATATAGCGACGTAATTTTTATTTAGGATTGATGCTTACTCAAATAGCTAAAAGAAATTTCAGGAATTTTAGAAATTTGCCACCTAAGGACGTGAAAAGGGGTGAAAAGTGGTGAAAAGCGTTTTCAATTAATCGTCTATATATCTTGAATACAGCGGGCTAATGTTGTGTTTTACGTCCACGAAATACCAATAAAGTATTCTAAAACGCGATTCAGGGGTTTTTCTAAATTTACTCTCTTAAGTAGTGAAAAGACCTTGAACTTGTTTTAGATAAATCCTCGATATCTATCGAACCCGTCGAGATATACAATTAATTTTTGCTTCAGGTTGATGATTACAGAAATTATCGCAAATCGGTTTTCAGATTTTTTGAAATTCAATTTCTCAATACTGTGCAGGGGTGATATTTTTTTTTTTTTTTGTGAATGATCGATTTTTATTCGACTGAACGGGCTAGCGATGTGATTTTCACTTAAGTTGGATTCTTATACAAATGTCTAAGATGTAAATATAAAATATTTAGAAATTCGACACCATCAACCCACGATATCTATCTAACCAGCAGCGATATTGAGGTGTTGTTCGAGTCAGAGTGATGCTTCCGTAAATATTTTAAAAAATATGAATTTAATTTTTTTTTCTTTATAAGAAACGTGATTATTAAGAATAAAACTAAGTTGCTCAATATTCAAGGCAGACGATCCGAAAAGCAGGAACGAGCAGCGAGAAACAACATATACAGGAGTTTCACTACAGTAACCTATCGAGACGTGGTGTTGTACAACCTCTATGTGCCCAGGACACAGATATTTTATTTATTTTTAATAAATTTTATTTTCATGAATTATTTCGACGTTACGTGACGCAGTTGTTTGATACTCAGGTCTAAATTCCGTGAGGTTCTGGGATCTAATTCCGTTAAAAGCTGCTGACACACAAAAACTATAAGGCAGATCGAATTAGTGCAATTTACATGTAGTATTTAAAAGGGGTAAAATTGTAGTTCGCTTTCCACGTAGGTTCCTCTACAATATCAGCTGACATATCGTCGGTATACTGCCAAAAGTGATTAAGTCATAAAAGCTATTTCGTTTAAAAACAGTATTGAATTGTAGATATTAACAAAAATGTGGTATGTTACTATGCTGTGACACAACAGTACGAAACGACGAATAGACTTTAAACTTGGGCAATTGTTCGTGAACAACATATACAAATTCCTAGCATTTTTATAATTTTATCTCATTTTGACTTTGTCACTTTTGGCAGTAAACCGACAATATAGCATCTCACTAATCTCAGGTTTAGGGCACCAAATACGTTTCCGCGAAACTTTTACCTTCTGAAACCTTGTAATGTCAATAAAGTTAAAGTGAATATTTTGAAAATATATAATTGAGGGCACCGTCACCAATGGTTGTGCGCAGGGTAAACAGATGATTCTAATTCGATTAACCTCTTACCTTAGGGGCCTGTAGTTACCCCACAACGTCAAATAGGCAGGGCTATAAATAAGGCCCAGGCGAAGTCGCTGTTAGTGGCAGGGTCAAACTTAAGACTGCTTTTCGCGTGGACCGCTATAGCTGCTTATCCTGCTGCAGAATTAGTTTAACTAGCCGCTTGGACATTCTAACACTTGATGACTGAAGTACCAATATTCTGTACAAAGAGGTTATTCAATTAAAGTAAATATTATCAGTTACGAATAATACTCGCGAGCAAAGCCGCGGGGGACTGCTAGTTACTCTATAAAACGTCTTCATACGTTCAAATTTTCCGAGGGTACAAAATTAGAGTGTGATGAACCTGTTATTTTAGTAACGATTAGAGGTAATAATCAGCATTTGATGTGGGTTTCAAGACCTTAATAACATAAATCGATGTTTACAGTATTGTCGTTTTATATAATTCGGTTTCCTGTACTTAAAAAAAAATACTGTTTTAAAACTCGATATTCAAAAGCTCATTACTGCCAACATATCAAAGTTACGTAGCCTACTAAGTTATCTATATATTTTTTACTTAATTTTTCATAAGGAATCACCTCACCACGTCTGTACCTCTATTTCAAGATCACACACTATATATATATATATATATATATATATATATATATATATACATACAAACACATATACCATATATATATATATACCATATATATATATATATACATACAAACACATATACCATATATATATATACCATATATATACATACAAACACATATACCATATATATATATACATACAAACACATATACCATATATATATACTATATATATATATACCATATATATATACCATATATATACCATATATATATATACATACAAACACATATACCATATTTATATATATACATACAAACACATATACCATATATATACCATATATTAATATATATACATACAAACACATATACCATATATATATACATACAAACACATATACCATATATATATATACCATATATATATATATATATATATATATACATACAAACACATATACCATATATATATATACATACAAACACATATACCATATATATATACATACAAACACATATACCATATATATACATACAAACACATATACCATATATATATATATATATACATACAAACACATATACCATATATATATACCATATATATATATATATACATACAAACACATATACCATATATATATACATACAAACACATATACCATATATATATACCATATATATATACATACAAACACATATACCATATATATATATATATATACATACAAACACATATACCATATAT